>VZSF01007214.1:190905-263934 GCA_013398295.1 Chionis minor
CCCCCCCACCCCCGGAGGAGGCGCATGCGCACGGGGGCGGCGGCGGCGGGTGAGAGCGGCGCGGGCAGCGATGGCCGGCGGGGAGCAGCGCGGGGCGCCCGGCGGCCCCGAGCGGGTGGCGCTGAAGAAGGAGATCGGGCTGGTGAGCGCCTGTGCCATCATCATCGGTAAGGGCCGCTCGGCCCCGCTCGGCCCCGCGGGCAGGTGCACCGGCGGCGGCAGGGACGGGGCTGCTCGCGGGCGTTCCGCCGGGCACCGAGCCGTGGTGGCCTCTGCGGACCGTTGGGGCTTATGGCTCCTATTGCTGAAGCAAAAGTCGATTCTCCTGCGGGAGGTCGGGGCGCTCCAGGGTGACGGTGGCAGCCGGGGCTCTACCGACAGCCACCGGCCGCCCCGGGACCGCGACGGCAGCGCGGGAGGCGGCGGCACGGCCGGTGGCAGCAGCACGCGCTCCGCTTCCCGCGCCAGCCGAGCCGCTGCCCGCGCCATCGGGGGGTCAGAGCGCGGGGACGGGGACGGGGACGGGGACTCGAGGCTCGGGGTCGGGGCTGGAGCAGGGGGACAGGCCTGGGGAAGGGGCAGCCCCTACAAAGGCAGCGACACTCCGCGTCCCGTGGGAAGAGCCAGCCGTTGCCTTCTCCGCCACGAGCTCTTGGAAGGACTGGCCGTGGCAGCTGGGGCGAGGTGGGTGGCAGCCCGGGCAGGTGGCAGCGGGCACGACAGGAGCTGTCGCAGCAGCGGGAATACGCCGTGCGGCAGGAGAACGGGCTGGGACACCCCGCCGGTGTCCGTGCCCGCGATATCCCCAAGCTTGCGAGGAGGACTTTCCTGCGTCCTTCCTGTAGGTTCTCTATGGCAGTTTCACGCCGTCAGACCTGTACCCCTTTAGGGTCCGTTGAGGTGGATAGGGTCTTGGAAAAATTAAAAAAAAAATTGAAAACGAGAAATAATTTTACATTAAACAGGATCTCTTGCATTGTGGGCAAGACTGTTGTATAAAAGGAAAATATTTCATTCTGTTCCCATAGTGAAATACTAAAATCTGATAGGCAAGTCTAACTGTGGTTTCCGGGAAGGTGTGCTCTGGGTACACAGGCATACCCCTACGTTGAATCCCTTGCCACGTTTAAGGGGAAAACGTAGTTTCTGGACCTCAGCGGAGCACAGGTGACCTTGCGTAAGAGCGGGGTGCACATGGATATTCCTCGAAGCGCGGTGCTGTAAGTAAGGCACTTCCAGGGTTAGGGACCACCGCAGTTGCTGTTGGCCGTAGAGAAAATTTATGGCATCTCTGTCATTTGTTAGTCCTGGTCTTAGATGGTTGTACCTCAGGACTGCTATCCTGCTGTCCCAGATCCCTTCCCTGTCAACCTTTCATCAGCCTTTGCAAGCAGAATGCGTACATATAACTTATGTGCAAAATAAATCTTGTGAAGCAGCCTCTCATCTAATCAGAGACGTTTGAGCAGGGAAAAGCATTGACGTTTACGGTAAAGTCCAGTACTGTCAAGTGGTTTAAATGTTAGAGAAGGTTATCTGCATTGCCAAGCCTAAAGTTTCTGCTGCAGATTCCCCCGTACTTTGGTAAAATAAGTCTGAAAAACAACCCTAGGATTCTGGTTTTGGGTTTGATTTGTTTGTGTGCAGGTATGTGAAGTTTCATCACGTATCACAAAGTCTTCGGTAACAGAGTGATATATACTAAGTATAGCTTTGTAAATGTCTCTCCAGAAAACGTGTAATCAGAGGGTACTGCAAATCATACCAGATCGGCTTGCGAGCCATTACTGGAGTTAAATAAGAGAAATCTTATTTAAGATACTTTCAGCAAACAACTAAACTCCTTGATCTGAATTAGATCTGAAAAGCGGTTAGCTCACGGATTTTCTCTATGTTAAAATTCAACAGAGGATGAAGACTTCCTTCCAAATGATTGAATGTGGGGGAAAAATGGGAGCAGTCAGTGCCATAGCCTTTTGAAGTGGTGGCAGACCGGGACTCTTATGTCAGCCACCATCGTGGATTTCCTGGTTTTGAGTGGGAGAGGGAAACCCTTTTCCCTTCAAGGGTTTAGATATCCAACTCTGATGTGTCCCGTGGCAAAGTCATATTGCTTCTGAACACCAAGAAAAAATAAATCTCCTTTGAAAAAAACCTCTTCTTGGTCCGCACAGACCTGAAAGAAGATTATGCTCTCTATTTTTCTTTAAATGTTCTTGCAGGTTACCTTTATTCAAATAGTCCATAAAAGTGCTGCAGATACGGAAGATGTAAGAGGATACTTTTGCATTATCAAATAGAAGTTTGATGCTGTGATCTGCCAGTGAACACCAAATGTTCTGTTTTAGCCGACTGCTCTACAGTTCTAATCAGCTACAGGATAAATATAGCGAATTATAATCTTCTAGTAATTAGTAAAAGGAAGAGGAAATATGAGGGAGTATTTGGAAAATACTGTAAATAGGAGCCTATAAATACATGATTAATAATCTCGTGGTTGCCATCTATACACTAATTCCCTATATGATTTGCAAGGGGGGGGAATCAGATTGTTTTCCAAGTGCTCCCTAGCAGAATGGAATGAGGTGAAAGAGAAGGCTTGGAGGTGGGAGCACCATTACCTGGTATATTTGAGAATATCCCAATAATGTCAGGGTCTCTCAATATTTTGTAGTGCATTGGGACCCCATGAAATTTCATAGTTGCATCCGAGGAAATAAAAGCTACCTCTAGACGCAGGTACATCACTTCATCCCGCTTAGCCATGACGGGCTGCTGGCTGTTGGAGCCCAGGCAGTGCTCTGCCTGCCCAGCGGGCACAGACAGGGCAGGCACCGGTTCGGGGAGCGGTGACTCTCTTCGGGAGGGCAGAATCGGCCCTCATCCTGCCAGCTGCCCTGCAGCTCCCAGAGCCCGTGCCAATTCCCTGCAAAACACGGGTTGCTTCCCAGTCGTCTTTCCATGTTTTGAATTACAGGACAATTTTCTTACTGCTTTTACAACTGAGATACTTGTCAACATAATAAATTGCTATGCATCTTAATACACTCACAAAACTCCTCCTTTCAAATTTTTATCCTCTCTTCATAGAGGTTTGAAAGGCTTCACTGTAAGAAATACCAGTTCATCTAACAAAAAATATTCAGAAACAATAGCAGAACAAAGTACATCAAATAAAGAATACAATATGCCTGTCCTATATCCACCCCCTGGGATGGTCTCTTGATTTCTCCCAGCAGCCTAGCTTTCTGACAACACATGGACTATCCCTCATTACTTCATTATTTATATTTTTACATTTGCATACAAACAAGCCTAATTAGAGAATAAAGCTATTTCCAAAGATTGTTTCATGTTGAGACAGAAGACACCTCTTTGGAGTATCCTAATGTAAACGCGGGTACTAAATGCAAAAACTTTTTGCTTTACTGTTAAAAATTGAGACTGATGCTTAATGACTGTAAAACTGAACACGGTGTTTAGTGGTGGTAACAAATGTTTCTGGCAGTTTGTCTCTGCCTCAAACGCGGTTACATACAAAACAATCTGGATTGGAAAACAAATCTCTCGTGGGCTCCAGCTATTAATAATCTCCTAATATACTCAATTACACTGCAAATTAAGCTTGCCAATACTCAGATGAAGTGATACAGCTTAAAATGTAGTAACATATGTGCTTTATTATCTACTAGATAATAACTTACAGATACTGTGCAATTGCTTGAAAACTGAATCAGTATTTATTTAGCAGACACAGAAATCTATGCTGTGTTTAATTCAACAGTTATTTTATGTACTTTCTACATAGCTGGCTTTAAATCTCATTTGTAGAGCTATGTGTGTAATTAAGATTATTGCACGTGTCTTTTCTATGAGCACAGGCATATGAGCTATACCGAAAAACTCTTATTCAGTGCCTTCAATGAGAGTTTTGCCTGTGTAGATGAAAAACTAAGGAAGAAGCTCCATGACTTGGCTCTGTGTAGTTTCTACCAGGTTCCACTGTTCTTTAGAAAAGTATAAGAATTAGAAGCAGCAGCCTGATTAATGTCTGATACCAGCCTGGTTCTTTCGGTGTGATTAACAAAATTCACCATTCTTATATTAGAAATGTACATTTACTGTATACACAAGCGGTGTGCATAAGACATTTAATAAGAGATGTTTGACTGTTTAATACAGTTCAAATAGCTTTATATAAAACAAACAGTTAAACATCTCTTAAAATATTTGTTTGTGCAGCTTGTAAAACCGCATGAAAGTAGCCGTAGGGTCGTACTCGCGTCATGGTGAAGCCTGTCGTATGCACGTGAATGATTTTGTGTCAGGGTATATGAGACCCCTTAGAAGACCTACAAATTGAGCCACAATAAAATCTGTCAGCTGAAACTAAATACATCTCCTTATTTTGCTGAGCACTGGCGGTCAAGTTATCTGCATCAGCTGACTTGGCCTTGCTTAAAAAATGCTTGCAGTGCTTATTCTGCTCACACACAAGCTTGGTATAAGATCCCTTAGAAACCATTTCCCAGTTCAAGTCCAGTGATGATACCAAAACCGTGTTCAGCTGGCCGGTGAGCAGTATGTTCAGTAATTGCTACTTCTGGAAGCAGCTTTCTGGAATTTATGTGTCCACATCGCCCAGAAAAGGGCACACGGCGCCCTGTTTCTGTGGCCGGTGCCAGCCACCAGCTGACGGACGGTGTCAGCAGGATGCGCGCCGCCTGGACAGCCCCCAGCCGGGAGATGCTTCCTTGTGCCCAGGCCGTCCTGGTATGTAGTGCAATTACTGTCCGCATCATGACAGCCCATCAAGGGAACGACCAAAGACGTTTCCTTGGCTGTCATTGTATCTGCCCAGCATTGTAATTATTTAATAACAATTGCATATGCATCCACAGGGAAGTTTTCATTTGCACAAATACCACTTCCAAGGGCAGCACTCCGAGATGACACTGAGCTCAGAGGTACAATCACGCTGGATGCAATATTTCCTCCTTGCCGTTAACAGAAAACTATTTACCAGCCTTCCTGCGTGTCCATTCGCGCTCTCTCCCTGCCACTATGTCTCTTGCCATGCTGATATGCCCAAAATCCCATGGACAGTCTTTATAGATAGAAACCTAGTGCAGAAATTGTGGGGAGTTGCAGGACTCGGCAAGCTGCTAGCTTGCCAGTAAGGAAGGAGAACACATGGAACTGGGAATAGCCTTCATACTCATCTTTTCCGTAACATACAAGAACTTAAGTGGAAATGGAAATGGTTAATGCCAGCCGCTTGATGAATCTCTCCAATCATGTTTCGTGTCCCACCATTGCTTAAGGAGACTCGTTACTGGTCATTGAATCAACTGGCACCCGTCAGATCCATCTCTTTATTGAGGAACTTACCAAATCATTAGGAGATCATTCCTAGGCAGGCCCAGCGGACTTCACTGGAGCTGTACCCAAGTTACAGGACTGCAGCAGAAAGAAAGATGTATGAGAAAGAAGAAAAACACCCTGATCTCTGGGTGATTTCTTCTGATTTCTATGATCCTACCCAGAGAAAACAGTGGTGTTGCAGCAAGAATCTTCTTCCCCTCTAAGTCTGTGTGAAAGCATTTCACTTTTATAGCAGCCTGAAGTTTCAGGACACACTTTTGTTCGCTGACTTGTGAGAGCAATACAGATTACTTCAGTGGTTCTCTTGCTCAAAAAAAAAAAGTGTTTCTAAAAAGAGTCTTCCGTATCTCTGTTACACACCTTGCTAACTAGTATTTTGAGCATTCAGTTCTACATGGCATTTGCTGACATAACACACGACGTATTTACACATACATGACGGGTTTTTTCAGGGCAGTAGTTCAGGATCTAGCTCTGGACCGTAAAGAAATGTAATTCAGCATCTTGCCCTCTTATAAATGTAAATTGTGATTGAATAAAGGCAGCAGTCAACTTTTGTTCAAGATAAATGGCACATCTTCCTTACTAGCAAGAAACCACAAAGACACTTTTGAGGCACTTGTGAAGATTTTTTTTCCATACAGGCTTAGGCTCCAATTCAAAACTGCTGAAAATTACACGTCCAGGTTCCATGTGTACGTTAAAGCTGATAGCTATCCATAATTTGGTACAATAGCCAGTATGAAAAAGAGGTGCATACTACTGAGAAAGATGAGCCTCTACATTTTGAAAGAAACAAACCTAGGGGTGCCCATCCAAAATGCATCGTGCAAGTTCTATTTACAGTGCGATATGTTTTAGGGGTCTTCTCGTGTTCTTCGAGGCTGTTCCAACATACAGTTCTCCATATGAATTGTTTGGGGTAGCCTTTCACCTGAGTTTAGGGAGCTGAAAACAAGCTGCAGTTTCACTTGCAAGTAAAAACCATGGCAAAGTTCAAATCAAGCTTGGTAGAAATTCAGGGAGATCCTGCAGCTTCTCTGGGCTAGCAGCTTACCTCTGAGACTGAATTTACAGGGGAGACAAAAAGAAGCTCCAATTAGAAATTCCTGGCGGGGGGGGGGGGGGGGGGGGAGGAAAAAGAAAAATGTCTTAACCTTATATTTTTCTTAATTGAGTCTTTCTGGACGTAGAAAACAGGTTTGTTTGTCCACAGATGTGCCTTTCTGCTGCAGCCTGTATCCAGGATAACTCAGCGCGTGGAGTCCCTCATGTACAATATAAGGAGCAAGAGCCAAAACAGCAGGAAAAAAACAAAGTAAAAAATGTCAACACATTCTTCCTATATGCTCTTCAGGAGCAGCAGTAGGGCACAGTGAATATCTTTTGAAAAAAAGCTCGATTTGTGCTTTATGATGTCAGTGACACTTGAGCAAAACTTGCGACTTTTGTAGTGCGGGTTTGTTTCCAGGTTGTTCACTGTCAGGTTTCCTTGACTGGTGGTTTGGGTTTGCGTGGTTTTAATTTGGGTGGGCTTTGCTAGTTGGTTTTTTTCCCTCTTTACCTTCTAAAAAAGTAGAAAATTACGATTGGGACACAATGACTCCGAATGCTGGAGCGATGGGCTTTCTGCAATGGATGCGGGTACCCTGCAACAGAAACTCTCCTTCTTCCTCGACAGATGAAAAAACAAAGGTAGCATCCTCTGGTAGCGTCTTACTCCTGATCTGGCAGTACAGTGCCTGCTTTCAGCCCTGCCATAAATCTCCACTCGTGTTCCCTTTTCCTGTGCCTTGCAGCTCATTTCCTTCTAGCATAATGTAGCCTTTTCTGCTGAGAAAGTCTGCTCTGCTTTGGCAGGCTCACAACAAGCAGAAATGGTTTGGTAGAGGTTTAGCTTTTTTGTGTTTGGAGCTTTTTGCGTGCCAAACTTTTCCTTTCAAGACCCCGTTTTTTGTTGGGCTGCGGGGGGAGTTTCTACTAGCTGCCACACTTTTTTGTCATCTTGATTGCAGCACGATAAAATGAGAAGGCATTTGTCAGTACCAAAGTGCCCCAGATATAAAACATCCTAACAGAGCTGTTTTTTCTGCTGGTCCTGAAAAACCCAGAAGTCTCCTAGAGAGTTCTTTAGCAGATGTTCCATGGCAAAGAGCAGGGAGCCAGCAATCCAGCATGGACTGAGCATCTCAGCATCCTAATTTCTTTTTAAATGCTTGTATCCCTCTCTGTATAGTGAGAAATCATAGAGAACATGCAAGCCCCGTTCTCCTGCGGAGAAAAGCCATATATAATGGTAAATACATTCCTTCACATGCCAGCCTCCACAAAATCTCTTTACGCGGTATTATTTTTTTTCCTCCTGATGGCTTCTTGTGGCACGGGCCTCTGCGCGCCAGGGCTGAAAAGCAAGATTAGAGGAATGATTGTCTACAAATTGTTCCCATCTTCAGGAACTTGCAGATGCTGTTTTTCTCATTTCAAGGTAGTGGAATGGCCCAATCTAGTGATAGGGTGAGCCAATTAAATTCTTACTCCTGCACATGGTTCATCATCTCTTTCAGACAACAGAGACAAATTCCACTGGATTTCAGTGGTGGAAAGAAAGGTGGAGAGGAATATATTGGTTCTGTTTAAGCCTGAGGATTTCAATACCATTGAGTAATGGAATAACTCCTGCAGCTGAATTGCTCCAATTCATTTAACACTTTCTTTAGAATAGTGCCTAAACTTATGGAAAAAAAAAAATCTTTCTGCATCTGAAAATTCAGTTGCATTTTTTTATTTGATCCTTAAATACTGTTGTAATCACACTTCAAACATGGGGCTTCAAGATCAATAGTGTAAAACATAGTATTAAAAATCAGTAAGGCTTCAGAAAGGTTACTTCTGACTCCAAGAAATAGGTCAGTGATCTGGATGAGTGGCAGTTTTTCTGCTGTGAAAAACAATAGCTCTTTCATCAGTTACTTGAAGCCACATAATCTAGATCAGGCCAAACATCTTAATATACCACAAAAATTATGGCTGAACAATATAAGGACCTTATTTAGAGTCACAAAAGCCAGGAAAAATCAAGGTAAGGAAGAATCTCATTCTATTGAATACACTGGGTCAGAGAACTAAAATCCACAATAGTGTATGATCTCTGACAATGAGTGTCGCAAGGCTGCGCATCACAAAACCTGCAGTTCACCTGTGGCACCGGATGGCTCACAGACACGTTAATTACACGAGACTAACGCCGGGTCAGCTCACGGCACAGGGATGAGCAGTCGGGCTAGAAGAAGTTGTTCTCTGAGGGTAGAGGTGCATGCAGACGGTGGAGGACAGAAGCTGAGCTCTGAATACTGAAACGCCTTCTCTATGACTTAAGCTGTTTTACAAAAAGGTCATGGCACTTGAATACGTGTGCATGACACGATAAGCTACAGATCAGACAAGAAAAAGCATCGTTAGTTGGCTAGTGTCTTGTAGTTCCTAAGTGTCTTCCATCTTTTTGCTGTTACGCTGCGCAGCCGGCATGAAACACGGAGGAAAAACTACTGGCACGTGTCCTGTATGCGGGGTTTGTAATAGTCCTGTGTTGGGCTGTGACACCGCTCGTGCTCACGCCCCACCACCCGGGAAGGGCGATGCATCCGGAAGAACGTTCCTTGCCTCCCTGCCAGCCCGTGCCTGGGAACGGATCAGTATGTGCTTCTCCATAAACCTGAAGATAATGACTGCCAAGGAATATGAGGACTTACAGCTCTAAGCTATGTGCTTTTATATCATAAAACTTAATCCTTCTGTACAAAACACCCAAGGGATCAGTTTTTCTTAGGGACTTGCAAGGAATGGACCGAGAAGAATGAAAACGAGGGGTTCCTTCTCTGGATTATTTCAAAATTCTTTAGCAGCTCTCCTGAGAGCTTAATAGAACAGGTTTGCTTGCTTGTTTTTAGGGAGGTCATGTCAGACTATATTTCATTTGCATTTCCCCATGACTTTTTTTTTCTCTGCCCAGATTTAGTCCTGTTTTGATAGCAGACGTATTTCTTTGGTAGTTGGGGGTTCAGGCCTTGTTTTATCACTAATTTAAAACAATGCAGGCAGTTCTGATGTCCATGAAAGGGGGATGAAACCATTTCAGAAATGGCATTCTAGGACTCCGTAAACACAAAAGTTTCATTGTTTCTGATACTCTTAAATGAAGCCTGAAAACTTGAAAAGCAGTACACTTTGGAAACATAAATAATCAGCTCTTTTTATACGTGTCTTGAAAATAGTAATAGCATTAATTAGTACAAGAGCAGAAGGTATCCAAGGTTGTTAAGCTTCCAAACATTGTACTTAAACTCAAGTAAATTAAAAAATAGCTGAATATTTTAAAGAATAAGGGAAAGAGGTATTTGACATATGCCTAGCCTTCAGCTTGGAAGGGATTTCTGTTTGTATGATAGAATTAAAATATTTCTAATTTTAAAAACAGCTGACAAACTACTTTTTTGTACTTCTGCGGGTAGATCTTGTTGCAATAAAGCCGTTTCTTAGGGTAAACTCTGCCAGACACCAGTAGGACACAAGGTCTCCATGTTTGTTGGTTGTGGACATGGCCAACTCCCTAGCAACGCATTAAGATTTAAGCAGACTATCACAACAGGTACCCAAATCCTGCACATAACGACGAGTGCATACAGAAGGAGTAGCTCCCCTCCGCGCGCTTGGGCTGCCGGCAGAGGTTTAAAGGCCCTTTTCTTAGCAGATCCCAAGTCCCTCAAACGCTACTGAAATCAACGAGAGCAGAGGACTTCACTGCCTCCTAGGATCAGGCCTTAAAGTCAATTAAAAGTCAATTAAAGCAGCTAGGTACAAAGCACATTAATCCTTGTGCGCCACGTACCTGAGCGAGGCTGGCAGCCCTACCGCAGCGGGGTGGGTGGGAATGGACCCCGCTGTCAGCAGGTTGCGCCGCCCGGCCCAGAGCGATGGCTACAAGTGCCCTCTGGTCTCATTAATTAAAGTCGGGGGCGAGGGACGTCTCCTACACTCCTTTTACTGCAAATCTGGTACTGAAAACGCGTTCCGTTGATCAAACAGAGTCGGGCGCGCGGGAGCTGCTCCAGCGTCCCAGCTGCCCTTTGCAGCAGTTTCAGAAATGGGGAAGGTGGCGCACAAAGGTCAAGAGGAGCAAACTCACTCCCAGCCACCAGCTCACAGCACCTCCCTGAAGACAGGTCTCCGAATACACCCTCTGTTGAAACCCCCACTTTTCCCTTTGTGGCCTCCCGAGATGGCCTGAGGGCGTCTCAGCTGAGACTTAGCTGCTCAAAAGCACCAGGACTGAAAAACACCCAAACCAATGACAAAACTGCTGAAAATTACATTTATAAAGAACCTGCTTCAAGCAGAGGTCTATTGCTTTGGGAAACTAGGAAAGAAGAAAAACAGGACAAAGCAAACATCTCCAATCCGTGGCGGAACTAGAACAGAAGGCGTATCGTAACCAGGGTCCTATACATTGTCATGGCAGGGGTGTGCAAGTCTGTGTTAATCTGTATTTTGCAGGATTAGCTAATTTAATTCCATGTTTCTGTGTACTCAGAACATTCTGTAAGCAAGTGTTTGCATCCAGGGGGAAGGAGCAACATTTTTTGATGACATTTTTATGCAGCTGATCAACTACTTAGGCAAACCTGATGTATAAAGACAGCAGTGAGCAAAATGAAGTCTACTAATTCTGAAGATACTTAATTTTAAGAGATAGTTGTGGTATTTGCTAATGCAGGATTCACATGCACAAAATAAAATTATACAGTAATATTGCTAACTCTTCAGATCATATTACAACAAGTCTGCCATTTTCCTTAAATTCACAGATCATAGATATTTAAGAGCTTCAAGGAAAGTTGCCATTTCTTTTGGAAGTCAAGTGGTTTCTAGTTCCTGTCAGTCAAATTGTCTAAATGTGTTCTTTAAAAATAAATTAAAAAATGCAAAATAAAGTCAAGATACAAAGCAGCACCAATTTCCAAATACGCAAGGACAGCAACATGGCATTGTGAGTGATGCCCGTACAAGTGTATACTAAGCTGATACCTATTTGTAAATCTCACTTGAACTCAGGGTGAGCTAGTTACCAAAGTGCGATTAAAATAAGGTCCAAGTTTTAAATCAAATATCAATGTGCAATATCTGGGCATACTCCAGGAAGCACAAAAGCTGCATCCCCACAGCGGGGGCAGAGGGCGAGGGGGGAATTCTGCCCCTCTGCTCCGCTCAGGGGAGACCCCCCCTGGAATCCTGGATCCGGCTCCGGGGTCCCAACAGCAGGAGGACACGGAGCTGTTGGAGCGGGGCCGGAGGAGGCCCCGGAGATGCCGGGAGGGCTGGAGCCCCTCTGCTGGGAGGACAGGCTGGGAGAGCTGGGGGGGTTCAGCCGGGAGAAGAGAAGGCTCCGGGGAGACCTGCCAGCCCCTGCCAGTGTCTGAAAGGGGCTCCAGGAAAGCTGGGGAGGGACTTCTTACCGCGGCATGTAGTGATAGGACAAGGGGTGATGGCTTCAAACTGGGAGATTTAGATGAGATCTCGGAAAGAAATTCCTGGCTGTGAGGGTCGTGAGCCCCTGGCTGGGGTTGCCCAGAGCAGCTGTGGCTGCCCCATCCCTGGAGGTTCAAGGCCAGGTTGGACGGGGCTTGGAGCAACCCAGTCTGGTGGGAGGTGTCCCTGCCCAGGGCAGGGGGGTGGCACTGGATGGGCTTTAACGTCCCTTCCAACCCAAACTGTTCTATGATTCTATGATAAATACCTCTTTTTTGCTTTTGAATTCCACCTCAGTTCATTGACCGTAGTGAAACATAAGCCTGTCTTGGTATTCTTTGTTAAGAGGGAGACAAAGCCATTCAGAGATGTAATGGTACTGTGCTGACAGAAGTAAAACTAACTACAGTGGAATTTGCTAACACAGACTTACAACCAGGAGAATGTAAACTTGAGAGCCAGAATGATTTCCGATCAAGGAGCTGTGAAACTTGCAAGAACAGCAAAGTTTGCTAAAGAGCTCATGTCTTTATGGCATCTGCATCCAAAATAAGGTTTGTGTAAGATCCCAGGCAATGGCAGTAGACCTTGTAGGAGATTCTTCAATCTTCCTTCCCAATAATGTAACCCCAGCTATAACACAACAGTTGCTGTATTTGGATGGCTTGTTTTTCCTGTTTTCATATTGTTTTGTTTTAAATATGTATCACCTGGCATTTCAATTCAGGAAGGCACTTTTAACATCTATGTAACCCCTTTGCTGTTCAAGACAATATTGAAGGCTAAGCTTTACCTTAAGAGTGTAACATACCTCAGTTCCTGGTATACCCCTTCAGAGATTAAGGATCAAGTGATGCCTGGTTTAGAGATGCTCTTCGTAATGGATCCCAGGTGACATGTCACAGGTCTGCAGAAGCCGCATAAACATGGCCCAAAAATCCACCTGCTGGCCTGAGTCTGGGTGCAGATCTGCAGGGCTCACCACTGTGGGTCAGAGCAGAAGGCATAAAGCCCAATAATTTGAGAGAACATCAGAGGAAAAAGTGGGAATTAAGTTTTGCCTTATTTACAGTTGAGCAAACCAGTTCAAGCTGCGTGTTTCCTGCTGACTGCTCATCCCTGTGACCCTGCCCCACGCGTCCCCCATGTCCCCCTGTGGCTGCGGCGCCCTGGGGCAAACACGGCTCACGCCTGGGTTCTGGGTAGCCACTGCTGAGGGCGGAAAGGGCAGCAATGCCTGCACAGGAGTTCTTAATTCGCAAAAATGAACATTTTCCCCAGCAAAGAGCTGCAGAGTGGTGCTGTGCGAGGTAGGCAGGGAGGTGCCGCAGCGGCTGCGGAGCAGGGTGGGGGTCAGAGAGACGGTGCCAGCTTCCAGGCTGCTTTCTTCTGCAAGAGCCTCGACTCCTCTCACAAAAAATATCCTTCTGTGCACTTGTATTAGTGTTCTGTGTAACTCTTGAAATCGCATGCTGCCATTTTATTTCATCTTTCTAATTAGGCAAACGATGATGCTACGGTGAGGACTGACAGCTTTCAGGAATGGACAGGAAGAGGCTTTCCCACTGGGCAGCAGTTGCCAATAAATTTTCCAGACTGTTCGAGTAATCTGTTTACCATGCTCAGCCACAATGAGCAGGAAGAATAGAGCTAGAAAAAAAAAATAAATAAAAAAAACCCCACAGGGTTTTCCATGAAACAGATTATTCTTCAAAGATGGTGCGAGGGTCCCTGCCGTTGGCATGAGTAGGGCTGAAGAGTCTGGGCTGGCAAAAAGCTGCCTGTGTCCTTGGCTGACCCCACAGCACTCCCCAAGACAGCTCAACTCTTTGGCTGTTATTAAAGCTAAGTTGGTGAGCTCTACAGGACCATTTTGTAATTGCTTTTCTTCCTGATAAATACTCAAAATCATTGCAGGTGCAGAGGGCGCCGTGAGAGCCGGCCCAGAGGCACAGCTGTCACTTGTGGGATTTCTCAGCCAAGGGACAAACATTAAATCGGCTGCATGGGCTGGCATCTGCCTCGTAAGCCGCCATGGGGGGACCTTGCTCCACTCTCAGTTGCTTTCCTCAAAATTGGGATTTCTCTGTCAGTAATCCTAGAGAAGACCCCCACCTCCTCCAGCACGCACGGAGGGCATGGCATTAGGAACTGCCTGTTTCTGCATCGAGGGATTTAACAACACATTTCTGCTGTTTGCAGGTAAAATTCCAAGTCAGGATATTGAGGTCCAGAGAGCACAGAAAACAGATGTCAGACAGATAACGAGGCCTAATACAGCATAAAGCTGCGCTGTTTATAGAGAGCAGCGTGCAGTGCTGCCCTCTTACCTGAGCAACCCAGGCATTTTAGGAACGTTGGAGGGGTTTCCTCCACACCCCTCTCACAGCTCCAAGGTAAGTTTGGCGTTCAGTTTCTCTTTGGAAACTCATGGAAGGGTTGTGGCATTCTCTAATGCCACAGGAGCGCTTGGCTTCAAGGGTCGCAGGAGCTGCTTTACGTGCTGAAGTCCCGGAGGCGAGGGGTAGCTGGAGCCCCTGTTCCCCACAGCCCCGGCTCTGCTGCCAGTGGCGACGCAGCGGGACGCACCAAAAGGGGCGCTCGGCAGCTCTCCCTTGGCGCCCCCCGCCTCCCCTGGCAGCGCCGCCCTGCCGTAAACCCTGCTGGAGGCGCCCCGTGCCGGAGGAGGCGGGAAGGGAAGGTGCAGTACGAAACCCAGCCAAGGTGGCTGGTCATCTCTGCGTGGACACAGCCCCACGACTGCATACGCTGGGGCTTGCTCCTTTGAGGAAAATCCCAAAGAAAACACCTCCTAGTGCGCGGAAGGCTTTTCCCAATACTTCTGCCTTATCTGTGGTGTTTGGTGCAGTGTACCGAGAAGGGCGCGGGAAGCCGAGGTTTGCTTTCTGTGGTAATGAAATGCAGCTCGCATACCCCAGCACTGGCAAGAGAAGAGCAGAACAAGTCAGAAGTTAAGGAAGTAGGGAAATCAGACCAAGTACAAGAGTGAGAACAGAGGAGCAGGAAATAAAGCAGTGGACTGTGTGCCTGAAAAGAGCAGACAGAGCCTGCAGCCGGTGAAAGGATTAGCAGAAAAAAAGGAGTTCCCAGTTTAGACAACAAAAATCCTATCATACAGGCTTTAACTTCTCCTTTCATATAAACACATGGCAGCAGCATTACTCAAATAAAATGGAATAAAACCATGCACTAGCAGACGTCCTTTATTATTTCGCGTGCTCCTAGGAGGCCCGATCCCCAGCATCTCCTCGCTATTTGTCTGCCGTGGTGCAGATCCCTCCTTGGCACCCGTCGTCCCTGGCCTCCAGCGCAGGGAGGCGTTACGCTCCCGGGCACCGCCTGACCGCCGGGGACAGCCCTGTCCCTTCCAGGGGCTCACCTGGGCCCTGCCATTCTGAACACGCAGATCTGTACTTTAATCTGTCGTCCCTACTGTATGTCCCGCGCGCAGCCAGGGGAGCGTGGTGCTTGCAAGCCAGAGAACGGGGTCAGAGTTTCAGGTGCTGGTTTTGGCTAAGGCAGCGATTGCATCTGACCGAAAGTGCCGTAAGTGGGAATATCCCACGTCCTATCTCGCAGTGAGGTCTTTACAGTACGGATGTGCCCTTCCTACAAGCACGGTCAGCACCTGCCAACGTAACCTCCTTTGAAAGCTAGTCAAGAGCAGATTATTTTGTGACAATCGTGTTACCAAAATAGAAGCTTAAAAGCTTTCTTGATGAAGTTTCTCTTGGCCAGCCGCCTTCTGCAGAAGAAAAGCAATTGACAGTTTATCACTAATTTTACAAAAAGAAGATAAAAGAGCATCCCCTTTCAGAAAGGCAGAAATTCTAAACGGCCACTGCTGTTTTTAAGCTATTGGGTGCCCTGGCAGGGGTCGGGCTGGCAGTGGCCTGAGCGCAGTCAGCCTCGTGCGGCCAGCGGCAGGCTCCCGCGCCCAGCAGAGCACCGCGCTCCCACAGAGCTCGCAGCTGTGGCGGGTACTGCCTTCCTCTAGGGCTGCTTTCCACGGCTGCTGGAAAGGGATTCCAAACTAACAGTCGTTATTAAGCAGTTTATACACCTTAAGCCAGAGCCAAATGGGCAGCTTACTACTTTTAAAGAACTATTCACATGGCGCTGGATGTATTAAATGTCACAGGAAGACTGAGGTTTGCAGTTCTCACAAATTTGCTTTTATTGCTCTTCTCTACACTGTGAATTTTTCATCTAATTGCAACACAGCTGCCTAACACACCCCCAAAATGACCACAGTGCAGCCATCACGTACAAGTAGCATCCACTTGCTCGTTCTGCTCATCGGTGCGCTTTGCAATTCAGTCTTATGTTTTCTTAATATATCAAAGCCAAGACAACAGATTCCTCTCTCTCAAGGCAGAGATAGATGCAATCATCTTGCGAGCAGGTTGATTACAGCAACACTGAGGAAAATACCAAACCAGAAGCGTGACAGCCCCAAGAATATTCATTATAATTCAGGTTAAGAATGTTACTCCATCCACGCCACAGCTCCCTGAGCTATCCAGATAAGACACTTTCCAGTCCCTGGTGTTTCCCAGCTGATGCCGTGGCTGGATTTCACCCTTTTCCCACCGTTCGGGAGCTGGCCCCAGCGGCGGGACAGGCACGGCCCGGGTAAGGCGGGGGCTGCCAGCCCCTCCTGCCCCCGCACTGCTGCACCCTGGTTTCTGGAGATAAGGGAAGGGCTGGACAACCCGACCATGTTTCTGTGGGGTTTTACACTTATTAAAGGATTTTTTTGTTTGTTTTTCTTAAGAGAAACAGTTTTCCAGGAGACTGAGCCTGGCTTGTTAAATATTCCAGTTGGTAAAAGGCAATACTGTAAATTGCAAGCATCCTTTTGAGGATGCTGTGGCTCATTGTAATAAATAGATATTAACTTTTAATATACAGATATTAAAATGTGTGGCAAATCTCCGTAGTACCTTACGCAATAGCAAAACCTAACCCTAGGAGTAAAACGGACTCTCACGCCCTCTGTAAGACCACATCTGTCATTACCAGTGAAGTTACGCCTGAAATTATGCCTTTATTTGGCTTTCTGTTCTACCAACACCTTCATTGTTAAAAAAACTTGGTTCTTCAAGTCCTCATGGACTACACCTGTATTTTAGTTCTCAAGAGGCAAATATCTTCTTTATAAATCCATGACAAGTTAAAGAAAACACTTTTGTAAGTATTTTATAAAATCTTTAAAGTTGGGTGTAGCATAATCAGATTATAAATGCTTAACCCAGTAAAATCCACTTGGAATGCTGGAATTGCAGTTTATAATGGCTAGTCATGTTCTTACTTGCTAAGAATTTTTAACATAAATATTTGAACTGAAGTCAGATTTTAAGATCATTTAATTTTGTTAAATACCAATCCCTGTAGACATTAAATTACCACTGTTATTTTTATAGCCATTTTTCAGTTTCTCCTTTGCAAGTATATTAGCAGAGGAGCCATAATTCATTTTCCACTGGTACAGTAGTTACATTTTTTACTCGCATGTGAAGTTGAATGGCTATTACTTTCATGCCAAGCTCTATAGATTCTTTTATTCTTCATCCATTCTTCATTAAGAGTTCTGGGAATGATACTTAAAAGCAAAGAAGTTCAAAGCCATTACGTGAAGCGTCTGAAGGACTGCCACCTAGCCTAAATTCATGCGTGACTAGCGGTTAAGAAAACGCATTTGGAACATTTATGGGTTTTAATTCAGCCGAGTCCCTTTATCCTAGTAATTGTTTAAGCCTGACTGCTTTCTTGATTCAGGACTTCACTTGCCCTTTGTATTTTAAAGGCGGGGGGCACTTACAATCTCTCATATTAGCTAATAAGCTGGAGAGAAGCAGGGCACAGGCCGGGTAGCACCTTGTGCCCATCCGTCCCGTTGAGTGCCGCCGCACGGCTTCCGTGCTCAGCAGCCGGCACGGTCCCGGCACCACTGGCTTGCGCGCGGGCAGACCCGCAGGTCGGCCGGGGCAGGGAGCTGCGAGGTTATTTGGTGGGAATACGTGCAGCCAGCGGGAGCGCCTGTGCTGCCACGAGGTTTCGGGTCAGCACCAGAATTACGAGCCACCCACGTTACTTTTTGGCTGGCTTTGTAGGTGTGTCGCGCCCCGAGTTCCCAAACGGGCAGTGACAACCAAAACCAGTCACTCATGTCCTCGATTAGGAGTGCGTAACTTCTGAGAGCCAATTAGTAACTGAGGACTAGCTGGACTAAAGGCTGCTTAGTTTAGCAGTTTTCTGCTAAATAAATATATAAATATCCATGATGAGTTACGTCACCACCATTATTGGCATAGTGCAGCTCATATTTAATTTGGATTTAGACAGTTTGTTAAGCATGATTCCTTTTGACTAAGCTTTTTTTGTTGCTGTTAAACAGTAGTCTCAAGCCTTCACAATATTTCATACTCAAAAAAGATATATTTATTTATTAACTTCCAGGCAGGATGCAGAGCTTCAGCACTTGTTTGTAAGATAGCTATTTTAAATAATGACAAATAATCACAAAATTATTTACCTGGCTGCAGCCAAAGACGTAGGCGCAGAACTTCTGCGTTGTTAATATTTCACTTTGTAGGGGAAAAGAGCTGCTAGACAAATTTCTAGTCTATATTGCAGACCCATTCAGATGTATGACATAGATCTTTAATGAAATGCACAAGCAGTAAAAGGCATGAGTGATATTTTCCCTTTGCTAACCACACAGGAAATTGCTTAGTTTTATCAGAAATATGGTCTCTAAATCAGTAAGGCCATTCCTAAAGAGCTGCTGAATACTGTGAACAGGCTGCAAGATCCATTATTTTCCCAGTCCTTGTGGATTGTGTGCTGCAGATAAATAAAAGATGCCCTAACAACTTTGCATGCTAAATGAATACACAAAGTATTACCAGAGCCCTTTATTTGCTTGCAAGCAGAGTGATATTTAGTGTATTCCCTTAAAATGCGGTTCTTGATGTGTTTTAATGAGAATTCAGCTTTTGTTTAAAAGATGAGTTTCAACTCCCAGAGTTACACTGAAAAACAAAAATCTGACTCCAAATGCATTCTCATAGTTCAAAAGCCAGAGGTGAGCTGAAAACGCTGCATTTTCCACTAAAGCCCCACGCCCTCATTTTGAGGTCGGTTCCACGGTTTCTGTGCGAGCCGCTGACCTGTGCCCAAAACCCCACGCCATGCGAGTCATCAGCTGGTCTGGGAAACCCAGCCCAGAGCCAGGTCTCGACGTCAAAGTTAAAGCACAAAAGATCCCAACCGTAATCAGGTGAAGGGCTGGAAATTGGAAAGGATGGGGATTTTCACATTCTGTTTGGCAAAAACCTGCTGTGGGACCCAGTTCCACTAAGCCAGTGGAGACGGAGCGTGGCTGCTAGCAGCCCGAACTCCTTTCACACCCAGGTCTCTGCCGTGTTACAACAGCTGGTTTGGATTTGTCCGACCTCCAGTGGGCTCGGTGGCACCAGCAAGCGCATGGGGTGGCAGTTGCCCGGCGTTCAGGCTGCGCGCGCGGCTCGCAGGGGACAGGCTGAGCTCCAGCCTCAGATAAAACTCCCCAGCAGCAGGTTACCGCACTGCATACAAAGTGCAGCTGGGAAAAGATTTGTTCAGTATTAAGATTATTAAAAAAAAAATCAAAAAAGCATAAATTCCTATATCACAGGAATTCTTTTTCCTTTATTATCTGCATCCTCACCATAGTCAGTTGCCACAATATGCTCTCTTTCCCATATGCAGCATCAAATTTTGTCATCTCTCTAGGTGTTTGTTGCCTTTCCCCCCCCCCACCCCTCACAGTAACTCTTGGAGTGGTATTATTCCATGAGAACCTCAGCTTTTGTTTAAAAATTATGTTCCTAACCCTCATGAGTTGTTTGAGAAAATTGAAGCCTTAAAAAAAAAATTACAAAACACAGAAGGCAAGTAAATTACCCTGAAGCATACTACTTCTAAGATCTTATCTAGTATCATGATTTTTAATTTTTTTTTTTTGACACTTCTGACAGTGATTTCCATATCCTAGAAGAATAGAAGCGGGGAGGGCTAAAAAAGGAAAAGGAGGAGGGGAGAAGTGGTTGCACCTTTCACCTCTGCAGTCACGTAGCCCGTCCGGTAGCTCCGCGCAGCTGAGCGAGCGCAGTCCGGGGTCCCAGCGAGCGCGTGCGACCCGCCGTGCTGGAGCAGATCACCCAAGGTCCCTCTGGCTCCGGCAGCCCTGCCAGCTCAGCTTCTCACCAACGAGCAGCTTCTGAGCAATCTTATGGGCCAATTTCTCTTCAGAACAAAAACGCTTTCCTTAAACCCCAGGCAGGCAGAGCTGTGAGTCCTACCTTTCTCCTCGTCCCCTTCACAGACTGTTGTTACTATCAATAAGCAAAAAAGTAAATTCACGGAATTTGTCAAGTTCAAGGCTCTCAAATATCTCTTTTACAAACTGAGGGCTGACTAGAGCAGGAGGAGGATTTCATTCCAGAGGTCAGTATTTTTGCAGGATGTCTTTTCAAGGCTCATTGGTGCTACGCAAGGCAGTGCTGGGTTGAGGACAGCTTCTGGCCTGCAGAAACCAGTTTACGGTTAGGAATATGAGAGGGCTGAGCAAATCTGTACCTTTTTTCTTTATTACTAGCAGAAACATTTTGACATGCCAAGGGAGCAGGCTTGCGCCAGCAGAGAGGCAGATGCAGGCTCATCACGCCGCTCTCTCCGCCTCGGCAGACTTCACCTGCCCCGTTTCACCCGGCTCCCCCTCTCCATCCTCCGCTCTCGCGGCTGGCGTAACGCGCTGAGCATCTGCCGTGGGCCTGGGGCGCACGGCATCGCGCCGCAGTGTGGATCTGCCTGGCCCAAGCAACCAGGATCTGCCTGGTGCAGTGTGAACACATCAGTCCCCACTTAGGCTTGATCTGGAGGTAGCGAGAACATCGCCTGCACGGGAAGCTCGGGAAGCTTGTAATTTAGCACTTTCGGATGAGGTGCTGTTTACTGTGATCACTCGGCATGGATGTGTTGGGATTGCTCACACAGCTCCCAGTAACTGGTTCATTCAACCAAGCACGGTTAGGGCTGTATTACCACCAACAAGAATTTATATACATAAAATTCTAGGCACCGTGTTCCATGTTATGAGATACATTGGTGGTGTGAACATGGATGCAATTCAAGCATTAGTTTCCTTTCGGTTCAAAGAGGCAGTTTTGTAACAAGAAACTCTACCAGAGGCCATGAAGGAGCAGAGAAAGCGCCTGTTCCACAAGAAGGAATTTGTATTTTCCATCTATTCACGTCTTAGAAGAAAAAATAAAGGCAGCAAGTGTCAGGAGTACAAGCACTAGTAAAGCTGAAACCAGTTATCTCCCACATGGTGAGCACAGTAAGGAGAGTC
Organism: Chionis minor; assembly: GCA_013398295.1. Taxonomy (NCBI): domain Eukaryota; kingdom Metazoa; phylum Chordata; class Aves; order Charadriiformes; family Chionidae; genus Chionis; species Chionis minor. The sequence goes on from VZSF01007214.1 coordinate 212,234, forward strand.
TCCCCGAGCTGCAGAGCCACTTTCTTTCTTGCCCCAGAGCTGCTCAACAAATTCCCTCCAGTTCCTGCTGACCAAGGCTTGCTTTGACATACCTGTGTGTACGGAAAACGCCTTCCTTATGACTAAGTCTTCTGGTCTCAGAACTTCTGGTAAGGGACATGAGACCTCCTGAAAACTCTGCTTCTCATCAGGCAGTTTCTGCCATCTCACTTCTTGGGGCATTTCAGCATCTCCACTGTATCTATTTTTAAACACGTCCTGTGCCGAGTGAAGTGAAGGTACTTCCCAGGCACATTTACCGCAATCGTGGCAGGTTTCCACAAGGACATTTTGCTGTTGGAAGGGCGTAGCACTTCCACTCCTGCTGATACGGCTTTTGCACATGTTGCAAGATCAGAGTAATAGGCAAACCACCATGAGGTTGGGAGATAATTTTGCCTTCGCATAAATTCATTCATGAAGGACATTAAAATATGATTAACTACTTAATTTAAAAAAATAAATAAATAAAAATCCCATGAACATTTGTATGAAAGGGCCATCCAGAAGGCTGCCTGGTCCTTCTTGTCCTGCTCCTTCAGGTAGCGGCACCCAGAAGGCATTATCCTTCAGTACAGAAAGTACTAGCTCTTCCCAGCTCAGGGCAGACTGGCACATGGGAGGGTGCTTTGGCAGCCGTGCCGTGGCCGGAGGGCGTCACTCGAAGCCAGGGACGCCACCTCCCCACCACGGTTTGGGTTTGAGCACGAGCCGGGCTGCCGATGCCCCTGGGACAACGGCTTGTCCTCATGGTGGAAACCCGACGCACGGAGACATCCAGGGCTGCGGCAGAGCCGGGCGAAGCGTTTGAAGAAACTCCGGAGGCTTTTGGTCCGTGCATCGAGACTGCCCTTCGGCACGGCCGTGCCAGGCGACTGCCGCCGCCTCAGCTCCCAGTCACACCTCACCGAGGCTCCTCTCTCCCGTCCGGGGGCGCATCACAGCGCGGCCGGATCGCGCTGCTTCCCAGCGCTTACCTCCCCATTTCCCCGCCCTTGCAATACATTGCAAGCTGAAAAGCATTTATAAAGCAGAGGGGAGGAAGATGGCTTAGATTTGACAACACGCAGGTTCACAGGCTGCAGAGAAGCTGTTTTAGATGACAAGACCTTGTTAATGACCAGTATCCAGTATTTTATTTTCATGTCTACACTGATAAGAAATGCTGTTCAACCGCATAGGCTGAAACTCAATTCTGTCAGTAAGGATTTTCATACTAACTTATAAAAGAAGAAAGCACTCAGCAGAGTCCTACAACAGCAGGGTCTTCACATTCTTTTGGGAAAAGAACGCTATTCAGGGATCGCTCAAAAAGTGCCAAAACTGACACACGCAAAAAAATTCTCTCCTCCCAGACCCTGAGCAGCTGCGAAGCACCTCCTGCAGAGCAGTTCCCACTGCTCTGGGAGGACAGCCATGCCCTGGCCCCCCATAAAACAAGAGCATCTGTGATATCCACCACTCCCCTTCCACACCCAGCACTACTTCGACTCACACTCCAGTTAAAAAAAAAAAAAAATAGTAGGACAAAGTCCACATTGTCCAGTATCTCAGTCACCCCACAATATCCCTTTAAAAATTTATGGGCAATGACTAAGCAGCACACATATTGCGAAGACAAAATATTAATTAATTTCTAATACTTGAGATTTTGAGATGACTTTTCAAGCACCATCTTAAGCCTGCCCTGGTGGGAAGGCACCTCTTCGCCCCTACACGATAGATAATGCTACGGAGGCGGTTTTGACTTCCCGAGGCTCCTGAAGATGAGCCTTTCTTGTTTAGATTCCTCTCTGGAGGAGACGAAGATCTTCATTACAAAGGCACTTCTAACTCCTTTTGACAAAATACTTGGGTGTGGTGAGTGACAGCAGTGCCACAAAACCACTAGTTGCAAACACACATGCTCCCCGGAGTCTTACCGGGCTTCAGCAGAGCTGAGCACACACTTACCCTCCTTGACTGCTGATAAATGGCAGGGCTTTCCCCAGGGCGCAATCGGATAAAATACAATTAAGCAAAATCTGGAAGAGAGGGTTTGGTGGGGGCTGTGGGATTGATTTCCTTTTTTTTTTTTTAATAATAAAGAAAATGCAAGTTAATTCCTTACTTTCTTTTACCTCACTGAAAATCTTTTGTCCTTTTTAGGTAATATCATTGGTTCTGGGATCTTTATATCGCCAAAAGGAGTTTTGGAGCACACCGGCTCAGTGGGACTGGCTCTCATTATTTGGGTGCTTGGTGGCGGGGTGGCTGCCCTTGGCTCGCTATGTTACGCCGAACTGGGAGTCACGATCCCCAAATCGGGAGGGGATTATTCCTACGTCACAGAGATTTTTGGTGGGTTAGCTGGGTAAGTACTCTATAAAGTAATTTGAAAACACGTTTATACTACGTATGTTGAGTTTGGAAAAGATATCTGATTTGGAAGAGACAGGGAGCGTTTGTCAATAAAATGCTTTTGCAAAGTCATTCTTTCTGCTCTCATTAGAAACACCAAATTGCCCAGAGCTGCGGATGCCTTCAGTTCCTTCTCTGGCTCAAAAGGGTCCATGACAGGAAAGAGCGGCACTGTAAACCGTGCTGTGTCCCAGTGCCCTACCCACGTCCGGCCACCACTGATCAGTACCTGGCACCGAGGAGCTTCACGCACCAGGGAAGCCAGCCTGGAGCTCCTTATCCTAAACCAAACCCCTCCTTTAGTTACCAGTGCAGAAGGCAGCAAATATTTCCATGGCATTATGTTGCAAGACATCCTACTGTAGAACACAGGAAACTGCTGGAGAAGGAGATTTGCCCACAGAAGCGTTGCAGGTGCCTCACTGCAACTGTACCCAATAAGTGCTGTAAATTCAAAGACCAGGAAATGCTAACTCAGGGAATGATTTCTCTGCGAAAATACCATGAGCAGAGTAGTTTGCCTAGGGGAGGAAGGGACAAGTGAGAAGAGGCTGTCATTTATATTGGTCTGTATATTTTATTGTGTCTTCAACAAGACAAATGAACGCCGTAGCCTGGACTCCCAGCTCACTAGAGAAGCGCCAAAACTTTCTGGCCAGCTTGCTCATTTCCAAGTAAAGACACCACGCCACAGTCGGAGTTTTACTTGTGACAAATAAGCACCATAACTGCAAACTAGAGAAAGAAGGCAAAACAGAAGAGTATGTTCCTTCTCATTTGAGATGGAAAACAAGCTCTTCACAGTTGGGCTGGCTGCGGAGCTGGCATGAATCAGCACCGGTGTAACGCGGGCGGGCTGTCACCCTGTCCCGGGGGCTGTCCCCTCACTCGGGCCGGCCACGCACGGGGCAGAGCCCGCATCTGAACACACGCTCGGTGACAAGGTAGTTTTCTGATGCTTGTCAGACTTAAGCCGTTGCGTTGTACTAGTTCTCATGAAAGTCCGTGTTCCTTCAGTCGGAGGAATCGCTCCTCCCAACATTGTCCCACTTTGCACAGAAACTTACAGTGGGGCTCCAGCATGGACTGAGGTAACAACATCGCCTTGGTTGACCAAAATCTCAACTCCTCTTCAGTGAGGTTTGTTCTCTCACAGGGGGGCGGGCGGGAGCTGCATGGCAGGGTCCCCCCCGCTCTCCCCAGGACGCTGCAGCAGGCGGGGAGCAGCTCCCCCGGTCGCCTGCTCCCGGGAACAGGGTCTGCAAGCGCAGAGCAGGAAAATGCAAGGGCATAGAACTGCACAAGTGCTATCCTTGACATACTGCTGTGAGGGAGGCCAGAAACCACCAGTTTCGTAAAAAAATTGATGAAGCCTTCTTACTCCAGCTACAGTAGGCACCACGCTCGCCACCCACCCCCTGGGCTGCATCCCCTCAGCGGGGGCAGGGGGCGAGGGGGGGGATTCTGCCCCTCTGCTCCGCTCGGGGGAGACCCCACCTGGAATCCTGGGTCCAGCTCCGGGGGTCCCAACAGCAGGAGGACACGGAGCTGTTGGAGCGGGGCCGGAGGAGGTCCCGGAGATGCCGGGAGGGCTGGAGCCCCTCTGCTGGGAGGACAGGCTGGGAGAGCTGAGGGGGTTCAGCCGGGAGAAGAGAAGGCTCCGGGGAGACCTTCCAGCCCCTGCCAGTGTCTGAAAGGGGCTCCAGGAAAGCTGGGGAGGGACTCTGGATCAGGGGGCAGAGCCATAGGACGAGGGGGAACACTTCTAAACAGAAAAAGGGCAGATTTATGTCAGATATTAGGAAGAAATTCCTGCCTGTGAGGGTGGTGAGCCCCTGGCCGGGGTTGCCCAGAGAAGCTGTGGTGTCCAAGGCCAGGCTGGATGGGGCTTGGAGCAACCTGGTCTAGTGGGAAGTGTCTCTGCCCAGGAAAGAGGGGAGGGACTAGCTGATCTTTAAGGTCCCTTCCAGCCCAAACCATTCTATGAGTCTAAAACCAAAATAATTATGCTTTCTCGGGGAGAAAAATAAAGTAATTAGAAATCAGGTACAACTAAACCTGGCATTAGTTGTTCCTCAGCTCACCCTGCGCCATGTTCAGAGAATTTCCATGGTCCTAGAAAGCTCCAGGCTGTGCAACTGCTGTCACAAACCTCACCCCTGTTGATGGATCGCTGCCCGCCCGCGGCAGAGCAACGCTCTCGCCTCCCACGGCAGCGAGCGCTCTGCTGTGGCCACAGCTCGCTTGGAGTCCCGGCTTTCGAGGCACAAGCCATGTTGGAAAAGCACAACCTCGTCACCTGAAGGGAAGCAGCGCTCCCGTTCATGCTTTGTAAAGAGACTTTATCTTTTCTCCCAAGAAATTAAACTGTCTCGGAAGTACAGCAAAGGGTTGCCTTGGGCAAGAAGACTCCAGATAGGTTTTGGTCTAAAAACGGGGAACTCATTCGTGTTTTCCAGTAAAGCCAGGCTAGGATTGTGCCCTGCTGCACTTTGCTGTGCCCCCACCCCAAAGCCTGCACCTTTGGGGAACTCTCACAGGCACCTTCAGTTCCTTCAGTTTTCCACTTGAGGAGTGCCTGTTCCGCCGCTGGCACCCGCGCGGGGAGCTCGCAGCTGCAGGGGCCTTCAGGAGCCTGCCCTGCGCCTCCCCGAGACGAAAAGCACCGCTTCGCCAAAAGAACTTTTCTCTTCTGGTTTAATCCGTCTACAGCAAAGGACATCAAATTCAGCACACAAAGCTTTAGTGCATCTGCCAAAGGATTTTCCCAACGGCAAATCTGGATGGAGTGGTCTCTTCACACAAAGATGTTTATTATAGGAGCTCGTGCCATGCCCACCCAGACCACGACATTTCCTCTTCGCTTCTGTTGTCTTGTCCCTGCCCCCCAAAATCCTCCCCCTTTTTTCACGTTTCCTGCAAAGAAGTACTATTTGACTGTAACAACCACTGGAGTACTGCATGCCCAGCTTCTGTGCCTGGCAGTATTGACAGCCGGTTATGTAAATACTAACAAAATGTTAAGAAGCAACGCTGCTGGGTGTGAGATAAGATGATGAGTGGGATCAAAGAGAGAGAGGCCGGCCAGGCCCGTCTCCGGAGCCGTCAGAAGCGCTGGCTGCAGAGCGGCAGCCCTGCTCCAAGCGCGAGTACAGCGAAGGGACGGAGCACGACGGGCACTGCCGGCAGCCGCGACGGCCAGGCTCAGCTGGAGACGACCCCGCGGAAGGGATGCGCCGGACAAGGCGGGACAAGGAAGAGGCAAGGGAGGGCTCCTCTGGCACCGGGCTCTGGTCTGGTACCACATAGCAGACTTCCCGCTTTCATCTTCATCTAGAAATCATCTTGGTTTTAAATAGCATTTGTGTGTGAGCACAGCGACTGCAGGGAATGCGTCACATCCCGGGCTGCTGGAGCCCTCTGAGCGCAGCCCGTCTTCCCTAACATAACATAGCTGCTTCACCGGCAGTGACCGACGCCTGGACGTACGTTCTCACTACAAATCAATAGTATTGAAATCAGCACATGGATCCAAACCAAAGCTTCAGTAAGTGTCACTCCAAACTGCAAGTAAAACATGCTTCAAATATACTTCTGTTTCCTTTTTGTTGTTGCTGTTGCTGCAAAAATCCAGAGGGCCAAAGCCAATGATTCTTTCAGCAATGTAGGGTAATAATAATATTCAGAATAGTTCCAACATTCTTAAACCACTTCAGCTTTGCCCACGATAAGGTGATCTCTACTATAGCATCTATTTCAAACTGTTTTCTTTTGTTAATGACGCACAAATAGGGTACACTCTAATTTTCTGTTTTCACAGGTTGTTTTAACCCCGTGGTATTTTATACCCAAGATTCTTTTTGGGAGTACAGGCACATCCCAAATACACGTTTGAGAACTGATTTCCCCGAGTCCACTAGGCTATTAGAGACCCAGATCAAACCGTGCTGTTCATTTCTTTCCACAGGTGAGGAAATTAGCATGCAGAGATATCTGCAAAAAAAAAAATCCGTTTCGGTCCAGAGGTGACTGGCAGTTCCACACAAACACTACACCTTCCCAAAAGCAGCATGGCCCACCACAGGTCGTCGCTTAGGCCAGCGTGTTTCTAAAACGGGGAGGGGAGGGCAGTTGAACTGGAGCCATTACCTAAAGCACACGCAGGCTGACGGGGGACAGCCCTCAGCTTCAGTGGGCTTCGGGTCAGACCCAACGAGAACCACAGCAGCAGCCGCCGTCCAGCTAGCGGCTACTGCTGCTTGTTAGGCACAACCGTGGTTTGCTCAGAATACAGGGAGGGAGGTGATTTTACCAGCCCTTGCGCCATCAGCACGTGCAGAAGCTCACATTTTCCACACAAATGCCAATACTCGGAGCGGGGAGGGAGGGAAGAGAGAGAGAGAGAGAGAGAGAGAGAGAAAAAGCCATAAGAGCAGATGCATCTTCCTTCTTCTCTACACTGAGCTGTCTCGAGCCTGTTTCTAAAGGCCTGATCACTTCTTAGTCAGCAATGAGAGATTTAACTTCTGGGGTTCTTGTAGTGCTGCAAATTACCGAGCAACAGTGGAAGTCTATCGCATAGGGCTCAGCTCCTGACCCCCTCAGTGCCACAACTCAGCCCTCGGGGCAGCAATTCCCACCGGGGCAAAGCAGCACCAGGTACTACCAGGTGGTGCCGCGTTGACATCTCCCTGCTTCTAGCTGGACTCCACGTTCCCTCTGCCCGGAGCAGCCCTGCTCCTCCAGCCCTTCGGCTTGCACCTCGATTTGTCAAATTGTGCACCGCAACAGCAAGGACATCTAAAACTCAGATACGTCCGCAGGAAATTTCAGCCCTGTGTCACTTAATTATAGCTGATCTGGAACAGTTGTTCTTTGCTAAGGAAACTGTACGCTTAACTCTTCCTACACAACAGATGATAAAAGGTGGTACTTCAAAAGCAAAGACTTCCTGGAAGACTCAGCGTGTTGGCATGAATTCCTGCCTGCCAGGCACAGTGACCGCCACCTCCCCACAAGCAGTTTCACCCAAGAAGAGCCGCCCCAGCTGGGGAGACCTCTGGCTCCTGCTCCAGCTCCCAGCAGCACCGCGAGAGCCAGGCAAGGGCTCAGCAGCGCAGCCCAGCCCCGGCAGCCGGATGGCCAGGGACCTCCGCGTTAGCCCAGTGACCAGCATGGATACCTTTTCCTCAGAGCCAGGCTTTGCTTAAAATCACCTGGGAAAAAACAAGGTAAAAGTGGACCTACGTCTTAGGCAAGCTTCCTTCTTATTTCAGTCCCTCTCATTTGAGCTTCCCCTTTGAGAGTGCAACTTCGTCATCCTCTGCTAAAATTCTGCATTTACCTTAATTGGTGTTATCGGTCCTGCATGCATTTCAATTCAGCGTAAAACTAATTGACTGTCAGAAATCTACTGAATTATTCATATTCCCATTAAACCATATTCTACCCAATACCAACCATAACGCACTCTGTAATACAACAAAGACGCAAGGGCCATTTTTGCCTGAAATACTACTTTCAGAGTCATCCTCTCCCCACCGGACATTTTTAGCTGAACACAGTTCTCAGCCTCCATGAACTGCACAGGCTAAGATGAACGTGCCTCTGCCCACCGCAGCCCACAGCCCGGCGGGCGCGCACCCAGCAAGCATGGTCTGCAGAGCTGCCCCACGCTGCCTGCGCCACCCGCAGCACCCAACAGCGCCAAAAAGCACAGCAATTACTGGAGGAAACTGCTCTGAACCATGATGAAAAACATTAGAAACTGGGGGAGGGGGGAAGAGTCACACATCAGAATAAATGGAATGGTGTCCTCAAACCAGGACAAAAGGAAAAAAAAACCCAAACAAACCAAGTTTTAAAAATAATAGTGCCATTCGGGAAGGTAAGCAGCTCTTGCACCATGCCTGTTTACCAAACTTACTCTCTGGTAGTTAATAAGAAAAAGGAAGGTGAGATTGCCCCACGCTTCTCAGAAACAACAAGGCAAAGGAAAGGAGAGTACCGAGAAACGCTCCCTACCTCATCCCGAGGAGCAGCCGGTGAGCAGCGCTCCCTGCCTGCTTCCCCCCGGCCGCGGGAGCCCAAGCTGTGCCAGACTGAAGGGGCTGGCAGCGTGCCGGGAGGGACCAGCCTGCGGAACTAGAAATAACAGTACCACAAATACTTTAAAACACGAGCCAGACCCACTGCGGCTTTTATCAGGTAAGTCTTGTTCTCCTTTTCCCAGAGTGAGGAACCAAATAACCCTCAGTCCTCACGTTTGCAAGGAACCTCGTTTGGTGCAATCGCCTTCAGCTGCAGCGGGAGGCAGACGAGCAGCCCGGGTGGCCCCAGCTGGGCGGCTGGGGGTGCTGCCACCCTGACCTGCCCCGGCCCAGGTGGCAGGGCCACCCCCACCTGGGACAAGAAACAACCTCCAGCGAGCGACGGCAGCCGGTGGCAGCCCCAGGAGTGCAGCTGGCCCATGCCCTGCTGAAACCTGTCAGAGATGCCTCTGAGGGAGGGACTGCCCGGCAGAGCCAGGGTAGCACGTCAGCCCAGGAGCAAGAGGTGTACAAAGATGTACACCTGGGATGTACAGAGCTAACTCAGCGTGGCCGCTGTGCACAATCCTCACTCTTACGTATGTTCCTAAACTGTGATTTGCTTTAAGACTTTTAACTTAAAATGCAGGTTGCGCTGGGAACGTGGTAAAAGGGGTAAGGAGAGGCACAAGTAGGTGACTGCAAGGTGTGACGGTGGGATGAAGGCACTCGGTCCCAATGCCTTGGGAGCGATCCCAAAGTGCAGCACGGGCATGTGTGCGTTCCCTCCTCCAGCACACACCCAGCACCGCTTCTTGTGCTTTTTCTTGTGTTTTCAGGTTCCTGCTGCTGTGGAGCGCGGTGCTTATCATGTACCCTACCAGCCTGGCCGTCATTGCGCTGACCTTCTCAAACTATGTCCTGCAGCCCGTCTTCCCTAACTGTATCCCCCCCTATAATGCCTCCAGGATCCTCTCCATGGTGTGTTTACGTGAGTATTTGCTTCTCGCGCACACACAAAGCTTGCCTCGGTGTTGCATGGGACCCCTTGAGGGGCCGCTCCAGCCAGGCTGGGGTCACGGCCGCAGCCCAAAAGGCGAGCAGGGAGGTCCCAGGACAGGCACCACGACCGGCGTGGACTATTCAGTCCCTTCCCACTCGCCCGCAGCAAGCGCAGCAGGCTGGAGAGGGGCACCGCAGCGCCCAAATCCCTGCAGGTCCTGGGGAAAAGGGGTGGCAGGGGAGCTTGTGGGATGGGGCGGTGCTGTGCTCCCTGCAGAGCCACGGGTGCACGAGGTGACCCTCTGGCATGGGTTACCCACCAGTGCGGGTGACCCACTGGCACGGGTGACCCAGCAGCACAGATCACCCACTGGCGCAGGTGGCCCACCGCCATTCCAGCTCTTCCTAGTCTTCTTTTACATTCGCGAATGTGAGTGTATGGGAAGTGCAGCATGCCACTGGCTCTGCATTAATTACTTACGGAGCCAGCAAAAGCAAACTAGAGCTGCAGGGACTGAAGATGTTGACCGTTTCCATGCGGAGGTGGCGATCCCTGCGTGTGGAGCACTGCTCAGGCACGGTCACTGGCGCTGGGGGAGCCCTGGCCAGCAGATCCGGAGGCAGGAGGCTGCTGGCTGCCAGGCATGTCCCCACAGCTGGGAGTTTCCTAGGGCCAGGGAACACTCCCCTCACCCTCACTCCCGGCCACGCTAGGGCTCCCCGCAGGAACATGCGCGTCAGTCCGTGTTTTTCAATGCTTTAACTGTGTGTGCTTAAATAAACATAATTTCATTTCACTGAATTCAGTCTTTTGCTCTCCAGTCCTCCTGACCTGGGTGAACAGCTCCAGCGTTCGATGGGCAACGCGCATTCAGGATATATTTACAGCAGGAAAACTCTTAGCCCTGGCCCTTATCATTATTGTGGGCTTCATACAGATCTTTAAAGGTACTCTGTGAGACAGCTCTAACATGGGTGGGGTACTGTTGATAGCTGGTTTTTCCCACTTAACTGCACTGTTTCCTCCTTACAAACGGACCCGAAGGAGCACTGGGTTCAGCTGAGCCGTGAGGCTGCATACTCACACAGCCGTGGAGAGAAATCAGCTGTATCCCCTTAAACAAGCCCCTTTCCAGCCCTCCTTGTTGGTTTTGATAGAATAAAGGAGGGCAGCTGAGGGTGTTTCAGAACATACGGAAATTTTTTATTCTGTTTTATGTTCCTTAAATTTGAAGTGCTCTGGGCGTAAAATGCATAAACGATGCCTTGCCCAGGGCAGGAAGACACCTGCTTCATTTTGGGCACTAGTCACATTTCCTACCAAAAGTCACTTACAAGGTGAAAAATAGTCAAAAAAAAGTCCCGCTGATTCACCAACTTAATGAAAGGAAAGAACACAAAAGCCTGACAATTTTTTTATTATATATATGATGAGTCATGTAAAGGAAGACGAAATACATCATTTACAGAGAGCAGAAAACGTGTTTTCTCAGTGGTAATAGCCCCACAATCTTGACAAATCTTCGAGCCCCATAGACATTTTATTTTTCAGTGTTTCTACTAAACAACATCAAACTCCTGTAAAAGAAAGTCGCATTAAGAACAGGTAGGAATTTACCCTGCCAAGGAGCCGTCCCCAGACAGTGCAGGCTGGCAAGGTGTCCCATGAGTGGCAGCGGTGACACCGGTGCCACGGCACAGACGGCAGCGAGGGAGCTGCCTCCCCAAGCCACCGTCCTGCAGAAGCACTGCAAGTGCAATGCCAGCCCCTGTGACATGAAGAGTATCCAATAAGGGATAAAGAATAAGAATAGAGAATAAAAAGCAAAAGATTACCTATTTTCCAGTGTCTCTGGCAGGTAGGTGTGGTTTAACTCTTGCTCGCGCTCTCTGTGCAGGAAACTACAAAGAGCTGACACCGAGCAACGCATTCAATTTTTGGATGACTCCATCTGTGGGGCATTTAGCGTTAGCTTTTCTTCAAGGGTCGTTTGCGTTCAGTGGCTGGAACTTCTTGAACTATGTAACAGAAGAACTGGTTGATCCCCGCAGGTAAGTATCCGTTTCCATGCCATCCACATTTTCTTGAAATGCTGAGACATCAGAGCCATCTGGTAATATTATTCATTTAATAAGCCACAGCGATGTCCTTCCGTGTCCCCAGGACCGGTCTTTCTAAAGGAGAGAGAGACTTTTTGTTTAGAAGAGATAGCAGGCAAGTTAAAGAAACAGTGAAATTAAAAATACGTTTTTTTAATTTCAAGGCATTAACTGAACCAACCTGGCCTATAGACAAAGCAGTATCTTTATGGCACTCTTCAATCATACAGTGCTTCTGTGGCAGAAAATTCACTGCTGGTGAGATGCCACACCGGTATCTATGGGGAGAACCACTTCCATTAGAAAAATATTGAATATGCTGGAAGTCACTTTGCTTTTCACCCAAAGGGGATCTCCCACAGACACCTGAAAGAGAAGATCAGAAAGTCGCTGGGCGGTGGAGGCAGCGCTCCGTGCCCCAGCACGGACGGGGCAACCGGCATCAGGTGGCCGCCGGTCCTGGCTACGGGCAGGGGCTTGGAAATGGTTTATTATGAGCAGGCTGGGAAAGCTGGAGGGAAAGTGAATTTTAGTTTAGTAAAGCAAAGCTCAAATGTGTCAACATTTCTGAGCTGATGAAGTGGAATGACACATGCCAAGAGCAGCTCTCGGAGCGTTCGTTATTTCTGAGCATCCAATGCACACAGCAATTAAACAAGGAGAAATTTAAGCTCTTGCACAGCCTGGATGGGAATGAATTAAAGCTGCAGCCTTAGGAGCAGCTCTGCACACGCCTTCACACAAGCGAGTGGCAAAGTGATCTTGAGATCTTGGCAGGAATAAGGAACATGTGGTAATGTGTTCCTTCCACCAACGTTTTAATGGATCGCTACAATTTCAAAGCTGAATGATTATAATTTAAGACTGAAAAAAGGCAAATATGGCTTTAGTTGAGAAATAAAGAGAAAAAGGAGTGAATGGCCTTTTTTTAAAGTGTTTTTGCAGCCTCTGAGGGGAAACTAAAATACAAAAAAGTAATTGGATAACCAAAACCACCTCCCATTTTCACTAAACCTGTTCAAAATCCCAAAGGTTAAATACAATTTTTTAAAAACCGTTTTCCGAAGTCTGGCACACAGACAAAAATGCATTGTTGCAGTAGGTACAGAGCAGTTTGGGCGCCCACCTCTCAGGAGGTCTCTGAATCGGAGGTCAAGTTCACCGGTGCTGCATGACCAGGGCAGGCGTGCGGCACGGCCGGGGCCCAGGCAGCCGCCGGAACAACAGCGCCCCGTTCCTGTTCCGAGCAGGAGCAAAACAAGGCGCTTTATTGCACCCCTGACGCCTGTACACCGGGCTTTGGGAAAGGGCTGCTCCCGTTTTTCAGCAGCGTGCTGCCTCCGTCCCAGCCCACAGCCCCTGCGGTGGGTCTGTCCCGGGCAGCGTCCCTGCAGCCCAGCGTCGCGTAGCGCTTCCAGCCGTCGCCAGCCCGCAGCGGCTCCCAGAGCCCGTGGAAGCACGTTTCCCTCCAGAGAAAGAGCCAACGAGCCCACGAGCTGGGTGACCTCCCCCGGGCCATACACGGGGGTTGTGGTCTCGCTGTGCATGAATCTAATTTCTTATCTACCCTCCTAATTCTTTTATTAGGAACCTACCTCGTGCCATATTCATATCCATCCCATTGGTGACATTCGTGTATACGTTCACCAACATTGCATATTTCACTGCCATGTCACCCCAAGAGCTCTTGTCCTCCAACGCTGTGGCGGTAGTAAGTAAACCATTCCCTGGATGTCTAAAATACACTTTGATTTCGGTTCTGTGCTTTGCAGTGTATTTCAGTTTCTCTGCCTTCTGTTGCTTTAGACATTTGGTGAAAAGTTACTGGGCTATTTTTCCTGGGTTATGCCAGTCTCAGTGGCCCTATCTACATTTGGAGGAATAAATGGATACCTTTTTACCTCATCAAGGTTAGATGGAGTACAATTTTATGAACGTTATCTAATTTGGGGAGGGACTGTTTTAATTTCCTTTGCTAAAGAAATGCTAGCTAGACGTTTTGGACGTTGTAGAGCATGAGGTTGTTGCTGGGCATGTTGGATACATTCAGTTATGAATTGCTCTGGTTTGAATCAGCAAATGTAATACTGAATCGCGAAATCCCTTGCAAAATAATCCCAACAAGCTACTGAAAGTATTTGCAGATGTGGAATAGCTCACAGCGAGAGCCAAACACAGCTTTAGCGTGGAACCAGTCACTTTACATCAATGAAGTTTCAGTAGCTACAAGCTAAACTGTGCTTGCTCAAAGAGGAGCTTTAGGGCCTGGGGATATTCCCAGTTACAGGCATTTTCATTCCTGTGCTGGAAAAACTCCTCTCGGGCAAGACGCTTTGCACGCACGCTGCTGGTAGTGAGGCCAGATTCTGTAAAGCCTATTATATTGTAGTCTGTAAAATCTATTTATATTAATTGGCCTCTCTGAACCTAATTTAAAAGTTATAAAATACTTTTTTGAGGAAACGACTCAACTCTTAAGTACCTTGGGAAAGTTATTTCCCAGCAATTTTGTATGAGATGCAACAAACCTGAGTGCATACCTAAGAGGTTAAGCACTTAGAAGTAAAATCTTAAGGCACGTTAAACTTCATCCAAACCCCTTTTGACACTGGAAATGTTATCTGTGAGGGGTTTTATGCCTTGGTGGTGCATGGCTGACGCCACACAACCTTCATCACGGCGTTCATCCCGCCCTGGCTGAGGAGGCACTGTTGGTCAGCCGGCAGGGACCGGGGGGGTTCCAGCCCTCCTCCTCAGAGGCAGTTCCGCCTTCCAGAGCGGGCCATGTCACACATGACATTAGCCATCAGAGGCCTCGGATGCGGAAGGGTCTCGTTTAGCCAGCTTCGGGAGGTGACGCAGGCAGGCAGCCTCCGGTCGTCTCCCCAGTCGCAGCCCAGCACCCACGGGCTCCCTTCCGCGGCAGGGCCGACGCGGGCGGTTGAGCTTAGAGGCGTTGCATGGCTAGGTACTGAAGAGGCTTGCACAGCCAGCAGGTTCAGCACCACTGTTCTTCTTTCCAGGCTGTGTTTCTCTGGCGCCCGAGAAGGCCACTTGCCGAGTTTGCTTGCCATGATCCACGTCGAGCACTGCACCCCCATCCCCGCCCTGCTCGTCTGCGTAAGTTTTACCGTCCCAGCTCTGTCGCCCTGTAACCTGCTTTTAGAAATGCTGAATCATGGAGAGGAGAGCTGGAAAAATCCTTGGGAGGCTGTTTTACCCGGGAGGAGAAGCTAGTCAGCCCGGAGTGCTGCTGGTGGGCGCTGGCGGAGCAACTCCATCAGCCCCAGGGGGAGCAGCCTTCAGCCTCGGAAACAACCCCTCCTGCTCCCAGCCGCCCCTGCAGGGTTCCCTCACGCCTAACTCGAGTTGCAGCCCAAGCCCGTCTCCACTTGTCCACCCACAGCAGAGGCAGAGACCGGCTTTTGAAACAGAGATACTTCATTTAAGAGGGGACAGGCTCTTCTGACCAATTTTGCCTGCTTTCCACAAACATTTGGAAACCCCTGTGGTCACTGCTAATCCCACGCAGGCAGGGCTGGTTTAGATCCCACCACCAGAGCTAGGGACATGGCTGGTCCCAGGGAGAGGACAAAGTGCTCCCAAAGGCACTTACTCTCAACCAGCAAGACACCTCATGAGGGGTGATCAGGCACCCCTGACCACTCTGAGGACCAGGGGTATTTATTTTCTGGATGGAAAATTGCACAGGGACAATGGTTACAGCAGCCCCGAATCACGCGTCTGCTGAATGGCATGTCGGGCAGACAAGAGGCCACCTGCGAAAGTCAGGAACCACCGGGCCACGTGTCGGGAGGGTTTGGGGCTGGTCAGGATGCTGGTGTGTTCCCACAGTGAGAAGATTTTGCTTACTTTTTATACAGCGTAAATTTCCACAATACTAATGGCTTAGAGAAGTTATTGTTTGAAACAGCGAGCTTCATACGCTTTTACTAATAGTGAAGCTAGAATACACGATGGGTTTTACTGTAGCATAGAAGACATTAAAGCAGAAAATGACTCCCGTTGCTGCCGTTCCTGGCTACATGGCCCAAGCAAGGGAATTTCCTGAAGGGCATTTGCTCGAAATCTCGGCTGCATCAACTGCTGCCAACTGCAGATCTGCCACTGGTACCAGAACAGCGAGGGTTTGACCCCAGATGCATGCAGCAGGTACACATTTACGTGTATCCCGGCTCTAATAGCAATTCTGGCACTGTACACCCAGACCAAATTTCACTGAATAAGCCTCCTGCATATTCCAATTTTATGACAAAATATGCACCTAGCCGAGGCTTTACGGCACTCCCGGGGCTTAGTGCCCCACCACAAACACCTCACGTGTTGCCCGTGCAGGGTTTCGGGGTAAGACGCCCACGGCCTGCCCTGCCCCGCTCTTTAAAAACACATCGGCTGAAAAAACAGGTGGAGTTTCAGAGGCTGTTGGGCTGTGAAACAGCCTGGACAGAAGCGGGCTGCCCGAGCCGAGCTGTCCGACCCGTCAGGCGTACGCCAGTGCCCTGCTCTGCTCAACCATTCCCTTGAATTACAGCGCTAATCACGGAACCAAGGCTGCATATCGATTCAGCACTACGAAGGCGTTTTAATGCAGCTCAGGGTCTGTCAAATGCCGCTAGGAAATATTAATCTCTTAACACATAGAAATATAAAAATAATATAGTGTAGGCACCCACAATAGCAAACTGGGTCAGACTTTAGGCAAACCTAATTAATACATCCGTTTCCTTTTTCTCTTGCAATGAATCACACCTAGCTCTTTGAATGGAGAAAGGTTTCTTTGTACACAGAGAAAGGCCTTTTAACATCAGCCGCCAGACCTGGATTTTTACGAAACCTTTCAAAAATGAAGGGGCCAGGCTGAATGTAAAATAAACAGACTGGGGTTTTTTGCAAGAGGGTGGGGAGCGGCCGGCTCTCCCGCCTGCCGTGGGACTGCGGCCAGCGATGGCAGGGGCAGCACCCTCCTGCCAGCCGAGGATGGCGCCCACGCCGGGCACAGACCTGGCACCTCAGTGTCACCCACCCACGAAATCTCACTGCTCCGAGCGGCGCCGCTGCAAAACCCGTTAGTGGCAGGAGAGGGTCATCCGTGCATGCGACTCCCTGTGCCTGCCAGAGGAAAACAGGGAACTCGTTACATGACACTGAAGTAAAACACTGTCCTATTGTAAATCCATTTTGTGGTGAGCCTGCTCCAGGTGTTGGAATCCCCCTGCCAAGCCTGCCAGGCTTTGAACAGGGGAACGGAAGGACCAAAGGGTCATTTGATGGCGGTGGTGCGCCATTCCTGGTGCAGAAGGCCTCCCTCCCGAGGGGCCTTTGCTGTTGAAACAGCCAACTAAGAAAACGGGACATAAGCATAAAAAGAGCCTGGAGTAGCACAGACCAAAAACCTGAGGGCTCTCTGGAGGGGTCTGGATGTTTGGTTTCCCTCAGGCTCTGGCCACCAGCAGACGACATTCATAGGAGCGGTCGGTGGTGCAGGCTCAGCCCCCGGGTTCCAAGGGCTGCAGACGTGAGGAGCAGCCCCTGGCCCCCGAGCCAGCTCTCCCGGCTTCATGGCACACAAACAAGCGAGTGTAGGCATGGAAATTTCCACCATCCCACTGCCGGTTTCCAAACGCCAGTAAAGCTCAGAAGATTAGTGATGCCGGTCATCTGCAGCGTGAGCGGTGGGACAGCGGCGGGAAAGGGAAAGATCTTACTCTTTACAGCATATGGGGCACCTGCAGCAACATACAGCTCTGACTGCGGCGCGTCAGCCTGCAGGAAATGCTGCTTCCACCGGCAGTCCTCACCAGGGGTCCCATCGCTTTTAAGCCCCACAACAGAAACGGGCAGAGCGGGGCGACGGAGAGCTCTGCCGGTCACAGAATCACAGAATGGTTGGGTTAGAAGGGACCCTAAAGATCACCTCGTTCCAACCCCCCTGCCGTGGGCAGGGACACCTCCCACTAGACCAGTGCTCCCAGCCCTGCCTGGCCACAGGCGACGGAGCCACCTCTGCCAGCGCCCCGGGGTGGTGATAACAGACCCGCTGGTCTCTGGCTTCAGCTGCCCCAGATAGCCCCAAATCCCCGTTCAGCCCCGGCAGCGCAGCTCCGAGACAACACACGGAACCGCAGGAGGCAGCAGATGCCTGGCGGGGGCCATAAACAAGTGGAGTTCCACTGCTTTCCGGGGTTTTTTGCTTGGTTTTGTTGGTTTTAAGCTAGCTTTTCTCGTAATGACTCAAGTAAGGCTATGCTTCTCTCGTTGCAGTGTTTGGCCACTCTTGTCATCATGCTTGTGGGAGACACATACACACTAATCAACTACGTGTCATTTATTAACTACCTCTGCTACGGAGTGACAATTATAGGCCTGATCGTGTTACGCTGGAAGAAACCCAAAATCTTCAGACCTATCAAGGTGACAATGTTAAAGCTAAACCTCTCGGTTGCCATCGCAGTGCAAGAGGTGGGACGGGCACGCCAAGCCCTCCATCCTCCCGTTCCCAAGCATGGTTTGCGCTGTGGGGTAGCGGTAACGTTTTCAGGTCCCCAAGGGCCATGAGTGTAAGATCAGGATACACGGGCAGATCCCTCATGAACTTGCCGGGATGGGCAGAGGGGACGACGGTGGTGGAGGGAAGTGGGGCATAACCCGGGGCGGTCCTGAAGCTGCCACGCTGCCCCCCGCAGCCCCCGCTGCCGGTCAGCCGCTGCCATAGCTCTGCACGGTCGTGCTCTGCTCTGCTCTCTCCCGGTAGGTCAATCTCCTCATCCCCATCACTTACCTGGCGTTTTGGGCATTTCTGCTGATCTTCAGCTTATACTCCGAGCCGGTTGTCTGTGGAGTTGGACTCATTATCATTTTAACTGGAGTGCCGGTGTTTTTCCTTGGAGTCTACTGGAGAAATAAACCAAAGTGTGTGAATAGGCTAATAGGTAAGCCAGCGCCGCGGTGCCTTGCTGCGCTCCTGGGGCCACTGGTTGTGCTCGGGTCTGCAGGGATCTGCTGCACCTCCAGCGCGTCGGCACTGGAACAGCCGGGGAACCGGCCACGTGAGTCCCACCACTGCTCTTGGCCACTGGCACAACGTGGCCGGATACCCCGTGCCTTCGGGCAACCGCTCTGCTCCCTCCCGCCTCCTTCCCTGCCCCTGTGCGACCCGCGGCCCTCAGCCGGCTCCCAGCAGCCTGTCCCAGAGCAGACACGCAGGAGCGCAGCTCTAAGCGCTGGAAGGTGAAATGACCTATCCCAAAAGGACTACCACATGGCCGAGAGCCTTGCCTCCCCCTTGCCCTGCCTTCCTCCCACAGGATGCATGTCTGTTCACAGCCCGGATCCTGCCGGCATCGCGCTTCGACCCCGAAGAGCCCGAGCATCCCCACTAACCACCCGCCTTTGCTCTCCGCAGAGTCGGTGACGTGCTGGGGACAGAAGCTGTGTTTTGTGGTCTACCCTCAGGGGGGAGTTGCCGAGGAGGAGGAGGCACCCTCGGGCCCGCGACCAGCGAGCGAGATGGCTGCGAGGAAATAGCGACGCCACCTCTGGGGCTGAAGTGGCTTCTTGTTTACATGCTAATTTTTGCAAAAAGTTTTTCTGGAAAAAAAAAAAAAACGTTTTTAGAGCTCCAGTAGCGAAGCCCTTAAAATGAGCTACACTCTTTATGGCATCGGTAGCTTTTAGTTTTTCCCTGAAAAAAAAAAAAAAAGAAAAAAGAGAGAGAGAAAAAAAAGAAAATAAATAAAATATAAAATAAGGTGCTGGTTGTGTTTTTCTGGCAGCGTACTTGCTCAGCAGGGGAAAGCAGCACAGATACAGCTCTGGCATACTGATTTTAGCAGCCACGAGGGTCCACCAGAGACGCACAAATTTAGGCATTTCAAAAGTAGGGCAGCTCCCGACACAAAATCAAAGTGGAGAAATCAAGAGAGTGAGGAGAACCTGGGACACTCCTGCCAGCAGGAAAATTCCTGCTGCTGTCCTTGGGTGCGGTGAATCCCCCCGTAACACATGAGGTGTCAAAGCTACAACCCAGAGCATCATTGTTCCCCGTATCCGCGAGAGCAGAGCGCGCCCAGCCGAGCACGCAGCACCGGCCGCCAGCCCCGGCAGACCTCACTGTCCAGGGCACAAAATCAATACCCTGCTTCAGGCACCACCTGGTGACACAGAAAAAAAATATACAGAAGTAGCAATAAAAATCTCAAGTATCTCAATTTTGAAGAGATTTTTGTGAAGGCGGAGCTGGGCTCCTGTATCCCGGCTGGGGACGGAGCCCATTACACCATCCGGGAAGCTCAGCACGATCCGGTGCTGGTGGGGAGGGACAGAGACATGGAGGGGTTTGCAGCGGGCTCAGTAGCGGGAATGGGAGGGAAACACGGGAACAAAGCCCCGCATTTCTCCTTTTTACTGGAGTGCCAGGTGATGTCACATTGCTTCAGAGACAAACGCCCCATTCCAACTACGCTCAGCCAAGTAACAAGCCTAAATCATTCGCACATCAGATGCTCTTTAGAAGGTGTTTTGCATATTTTATTTGTGGCAAACACTAGGAAAAAAAATCTAGTTCACATATTTAATTAATATATAGAGGCCTGCTGCTGTAGCAATATGGCCACTTTCACACCAAAGAATCTTTTGAAAATGCAAAATGCAAGAACAGCTCCAAGCAATATTTTCAGTCGCTACTATTCTTTTGCAACTTTTGAAAACAAAATCTATCACGTTCAGGAGCCTTGGTACCAGCTATGTGAATTTAATTTAAAAAGTATCTTTTTTGTGTTACAGGCCCTAGTACAAAGCTTAAGGATTCATTAATATCTTAGTCTGCCAAGTACCACACGCTCTACAAAGATTTAAGAATTTACTCAAAATAAGGAGCAAGCTCAAGGAATATATCTTTCCAAAACAATGCGTTATTTGAAGTATTTTTATTTTTAAATATCTATCCATCCCTCTCCAAACTTTCAAATGGCAGGCACTAAAAAGAAACACAACTTACACCATTCTCTTGGTGCAAAGCTGTTTCTCATAAGAGATTAAAATATATATACGGCTAAAGAAAAAGATGTGGATTTGTGTGTCCATATGCACACACATATAAGGAGAGATTCCAGATTTTAAATAATGTTTTGAATATATGAAGTTTGCTAATGAAAATCATCTATATTCAGCTAGCTTTTTCCAAAAAAAAAAACAAAAGCACAGCACGCTTTCCCTGTTTCTACCAGCAAAGCAGCACCCGAGCACTTCACCTGTGTCGGAGGTTCTCATGGCCGAGTCTTATTTTCTATAATTCAAAATCTACTTCCTGTGGTATAATTTCCAACAGATTAATTTTTCCAATAACTTTATTATCTAGTGGGCAAACTGAATGCATTATAGCACCAGCAATAATGATTTCTTCCAGAACTGCTAACTTTTGGTGTGCTTTTATTTTTGCTTGTTTAAATAATTAAGGTATGGAAATCAGCCAGCACAGAAACTTTGCAGCTCTCAAGACAAGTCTGTATGGTAATGAGAAACATAGTAGTAGTAGTTAATAAATAAATAAATAAAATGCTGCAACTGCTACCAAGGCTTTCCTTGGCTATTGTTCAAGGAAATCAAAAGCAAAATTAAAGGACCAATTGCCTCAGCTGTTAACTGAGTTTGGCTCAAGTTTTCCCTGATTACACCACGCTTGAAAGCAATCAACATTCAGCCTTAAATCAGAAGGCTGAATTCAAAACAGGATGGTTTAGTAGAATTCATCTTCAAATTACACATCGAGCCCCAAAAGCTCTTCCACAACGTCTAATTTCATTTTTAGGAGCGACTTGATCTGTGCTCCCAACGTGACATATATTATTTTTTAAAGACTTCGCAAAAGTTAGTTCCTAATGTGTACAATTTCTAACCACAGAAATCAGTGTCCAGAACTAGAAAGATAAATTCATGTGCTAAGTGAAATTTAGCAGCCTGCATCTAAGTGATTTTTCCAAAAGATGAAGCAAAAGGCCCAAAGGAGACAAAATCACTAGTATTTTAAAGCCCACTGAACAAAAGAAAAACCCAAAGAGAGCTGATGCTACAAGTATACCAAGAACATTGTGATACTTGATATAGAAAAGCAAGTTGTTTCCAAAAGGAAGGAGTTTAAATAAAGCTTTAAAAGCAATGCAATACTATGTAAGACTACGTATTTTATGCTATTATATTTGTGTAGCATGAAATGTTAGAGGCTATAATGCAGAAGAGCACTCTGTGCTGGTAATAATACCGTGTTCAGAGAATTTCAGAGGGAAAACGCGGTAATGCGAGCATTAACAAGAGTATCACCTGTAGGTCAGCTTCACAACCTGCAAAGTCAATAAACAGTGTACTGGACTATTCTTGGCTGCATTGTCCCAGCGCCGAGAGAAGCCGCAAGAGGTCACGCTGCCGCTGTGCAGGATGGGGACAGGGATAGCGGTGCATCTCCCAAATGAGATGGCGTTCATCAGGAAAGAGGAGCCAGGCGGGCGCTGGTGGGAGGTGCGGGAGAAGGAGGCAGGGTTGCTGCTGCTGGCCCAGCCGCTCTCACCAACTTGATGAAGCCGTCAGCTGTGCTCAGCTCACGTGAGAACGTCAGCCAGAAGGGTTGGATCTAGCGGGGTCAAGGCAAGAGACTCGTATCAGGTCAGAGCTTTCCCCCAGCTCGGAAAGAACTGACGAGTCACAGCGGATTTCACGTTACATTTGAGCTGGAAGCGTCCTTATGAAAAACAGGCGGGCAAGATTTCCTTAGCCAGGCTCCATCCCTTCTGAAAGCCCAACCTGCCTTGGCCTCCCACATGGGCCTGGGGCTGGAGCCCCCGTGGGCCGCCGCGCCGGCGGGAGGAGCTGCGGACGCTGGGGACCCCGGCACAGAGCCGAGGCCACGGCTTCCCCTCAACCAGCCAGCGCTGGGAAAGCAGCCCTGCCTCTCCGTGCCCACCAGCTGAATAAGCTAAATAAAATGACTCCTCCTGAGGGGAAACCACCAAAGAACCCCCGGCAAAGGTGCTGTCCCACGCTGCACCTTCAGAGGCCGTTCTCAAGGTGTTTCTCATGTTTCGCTCTTTGCTGCGGATTCCTGAAACCTTGAAAACAAAACACTTCTGCTTTCCAGCCTCTTCGTGCCAGGCACCGAATGACCAGAAGTTGAATTATTCAACTACTGAGGAGTTTTATGAGAGATACAGAAGTACGTCATAAATGAATATGTAGGGGGAGGAAAAAAATCAAAACAAAACAACAGAAGGGTAAACTTGCTTGGAATTTGTCTTTTGCTAAAGCTTTAGAGTTCAGACGGGTGTGCCCTGTCTCCACCTCCGATTCCAGCTGTGGTACAGGCAAAGCCTCTTTGGCTTTTTAAACCTTCCCTCCTCAGTCCTTGGTGCTTGTCACCAGTGCTCTAACTTCAACGAGAAACTCCTGAAACAGACAAATGAAAAAGGAAAATCTAAGGAAAAGGATTAGAAAGTGACCAAGAGATGCTGAGAGGCCAAAAAGAAATTGGTCTTAAAGTCCTCAGGTAAGAGAGAGCAATAGAAGGGAGGGAGACATAGAAGGCATCATAAAGCAGGAAACAAAGAGGGAATAAACCATAAATCTCTCACATTGGCCTTGGTCACCATTTAATCCCTGTAGCCAGGAACACAAGAGCCAGAATCCGAAAAGGGGAGGATGGGGTATTGAACAGAGTGTGACAAGAGACGGGAGATGAGGTTTGCTGCCTGCCACGTTCAGTTTGTACTGGATTTAAAGCCCTAGCGCCTGCCCGGGAGATTAAAACTCAGTTTCCTGTGAAGACCAAAAATCTTAAATAAGCAAAAGCAGTTTTTCTCCCTCTCAGACAAAGGTCTGGTTAATAAACCACATAATTCCCTCAAGGCTTTTCGAGTTAGCTCGCAAGACATACCTATTGCACAGGCTGTCCGCAAATTCCGCTGCAAACGCGCAGGTACCGTTTATGACTCTGTTTCCGTTTTACGGGCTAGATTCATTTCGGCCTCGCATCAGGACACGGTTTGTGCCGTTACTGCTTGTGGCACCGTCACTGCAGCAGAACCAGCGCCTCGTGGCGCAGCAGAGCAGACAGGCGGGATCACCCCTCCGCACCAAGCTCTGCCCTCCCACCCTTCACCGCTACGGACAAAGCCGGACGACCATAAGGTCTGTCCAATTCTCTTCCATACGGATAAAGATTTCCAAATCTGCAGAGTAAACCTCTGTCAACACCAAATAACTCAGCCTCTGCCTTCTGCTGAAGAAGAGCAGGATAGAGCCAGCGGTCGGTACCCTCCAAAGCACAGATGGGGAAGGGGAAGGTCAGCACAAGCACTGCCCTTGGGAATGGGAATGACAGGCTGTAGCTCGGAAGTGGGGGGCAGGGGGGTGTTTAACACCTAAACCGTCATACGCTTTAGGGTTTATTTGTTATTATAAATGCACACGTATTTAAAGGCTGTTGTATACAACGGTGAATTGCTAGTGCTAAGATTTCACATGTACTAGAAAAAGGTGATGCATCTCCACGGCTTCAGCTACCAGAAAAAGCAGGTAATAAAAAAAAAGCCCCACACAAAAACCACCCTTCATATTCATGTCAACATACCGTGCTATGGGTTGGCATACGCCAAGTCAAACAAAGGCTGTGGGAGTACAGTTAGGCACCCTTGACCGCTGGTGTTGGGAGTGACAGTCAGAAACCCACGGTCTCTGGGCACGTGAAATTTTATTAAAAATTAAGAGATCCAAAGCAAGAGCAAAGTACGATGATGCCCAGCATCTTACTTGCTTAGTATTGTTGTCCAGGAACCAGCAGACACCGGCAACCACGATGCCATACCCGAACATACATTATGGTAAAATGTTATATCTAAATGAACATAAACAACATGTAAATAAAAATATTTTAAAAAAAACCAAAGCAGAGAACAGAAAAAGAAAACAAGTACATTTAAGGGGTTTTAGAGAGTCCTACACAAGCTGGAAGGTGCCAGAATTTCAAACGGACATATTCCCCCTACATTAACAGCAGTAAGAGAAAACAAAAGGGGGTCACATCCCTTAATGCTGCCTGTGAGCTTCCAATCTTCTTAAACCAGTGTCAGGATTCTTCTCTATTCAGATTTTTTTAGGGAGGGCTTTTCTGGCTGCTTGGACCGGGGAGTTTTTTTTTAAAAAAAAAAAAAAAAAAAAAGCTATCCTCAATACTTTGTTTCCCTTTTGTCTACAAAAATCTTTAGAGTGCAGAAAAGCATTATTAAAATAACAAAATTGTTATCAAGTTTATTAGCTGCTTAACTTTAGCTTGTATAGTCATTAAAGTGTGGTATTTTCCACTGAGCACAGAAATGTAACAATGAGCTCGTTGGGTTCACATCTGGCATAGCTGCAGTTTCCCCGGGTCTTGTTTGTTTGGTTGGTTTCACCTTTTAGGCAGTTCTACGCAGGGGGGCAGCTTCCAGGGAACAGAAGGTAGGTGGCTTCAAGGACGCCTGGGAGAGGGGGAGGAACGAGGGCAGGCTGCGAGGTCTCTTCAGGGACTGACACTCCGGCACTCCGCAACACGCTCGTCTGTGCTCACAGCGCATTGAGATTTCTTCTCAAAACTAACAGCAATTTGTGACTCTTCCCTCCAAGGAACGGCCGTGGGGCGCTGACAGAGAATACTGTCTCGAAGAATACAGGTTAGGCGCTTGCAAAGAGCCCCAGGCTTCTACCTCTCATTGATGCAAGGCTGTAAATTCCAGGAGTGAGGGCTGTGAACACTTCTGTACACTTGAGCATCAAATTTGCATTAACCTGTATTTTTTTTAAGTTTCCAAAAATAAAACTTTCTCAATGAAATTTCCACTGAGTTACCAAACGGATCAGTACACAAAATACGTACAATATATGTAAGAAACTATGTGAAGTTACACACCTTAAAATAAAAGACAGTGTTAGCTGTTCAGGGTTGTTCCTAAAATATAGCGGTATTCTGAAGTACATATTTCAACTTTAAGAGCCTTACAGCGGTGACAGTTTAAGGCATAGTATGATCAACATTATTTTATTGTAGAAATACATTTCTGTAACAGAATTACATATACACTTATTTCTAAGTTGTTGAAATATAATCTTCCTCCCAATTGTAATTAACTACTTTACATATACAATACTACATATGTAAAATTACCTTTAGGCAGAAAAAAAAGACACTAAAACCTGTAGCCTTAGATACAAACAACCCTGGCAGTGTGATGACTACAGCACATGCCCTTGCGAAGATGGAATGTACCAAAAATGTTTACAAATGCCATGAAAGCAAGATCTCTTTAAAAACTACAGTTCCTTTGATGAAATGAATTCTGATCACAGAAGCACTTGGAAAAAATGATTGAGCAGTATTTACTTTATGTAACTACGACTCTCCTTGTTACACATTTCGCCACAAGCCCTTCCTGCTATTAATGCCCTAAAGGAGTTTGAATCTTCTGCCTCTGAAATGCGCAGTATGAAACCAATTTGCAGCTGAAGCAGGGAGAGGGGGGAACAACTTAAAGGTCAATGTAATTCTTCCATGCTGCATTTTGGTAAAGTCCTATTCCTTGTTCTTTTTCAGGCACTCCCAAAGGGAGTCGTAGTAAAAGATCAGGGCAAAATATAGCCCATTTAAAAGAAAAACATCTTTGACGCTTTGATGTAAACCGAACTGTTCACTGCGAAAGCCTGTTTTGCCTTCACTACCCAGAGGGTCCGGCAGACAGCAGAGCCCAGGTCCACAGATGCCAAAGTCCACCTCAGTTTCCCCAGTTCAGTTCATAACTTCGGGCAATGTGAATTCCTACAGCAATAAACAGGCTTCAGAGCACGTGGGGACTTACAGAGCAGCAGCATCAACTTCCTTGTTAATTTCCAAATAAAGCGTGTTAGTTTCTCATGGCGTCACAGGGGAACAGATGCAGAGCTCTCCTTACAACAGCACCCCAACCACCCCAACAGGGCCAAGCTGCCGCAGGGCAAGGCGCTGCCGTCCTGCGCAGAGTCACTCCTGGTTAAGCAATGTCACCCTTCTTCCAGGTAAACAACTGGCTTGCTTTTAATCACACTCTAAAAACCAAAAAAGGCACCAGTTTACACTTAAGTGCTGTACAATCCACACAGTGTCAGCTTTGAAAATGGCACTGACCTATTTCAGTACTTAAAATGGCAAACAAAATAGCATCCTCTAAAAATATCCCCCCCGGTTTATACATCTGCACCTAGGTAGCAGATTTACAGCGAACTTGTGAAGCAGATTTTATTTCAGAATAAAATAGAAGTCTGAACCTGACAGTTCCCAAGCGCTCAGTGCTTCCTGCTGCAGCTCACCTCAGTATCCTTCAGGGCACACCCAGAGTGGTGTAATGATAAAAGTCCCTGAAAGCAGAAGGGAGGAGGGGAAAAAGAAGGTAGGGGAAAAGCAAACAATTCCTCAACGTTCACAACATCACTCTGAAGAGAATGTAACGTATGACAACACAAAAAAGAAATATTGCTGCAACTGGGGTTCAATGCACTCTGCTCACACTGAACACTGCTACTCTCTTACTACAAAGCTGTAGCAGATAAAACAGTTGGTATCATTCTGGGTATTCTATACAGAAACTTTGGTTTTCGTGGATGCTTCAACGTACATTATGGCCATCAAAACATTTCTGAAGGGAGAAAAAGAAGTGAGCAATTTCCATAAAGAGGAAGCTACAAAGGATTTTATTTCCTTCTAAGTATTTTTAATTAAAATTACTACATTTTAATTAAATTATGATGTCTAAAAAGACAACACTGTTATTTCTAGTTTAGTACTCATGGTTACAATGAGTGGTGCCTGCCCCAGGTTCCAACAGAGTTCTCTCTAGTTTCAGTAAGACCACTTGAAAAGCAAAGAAACACTAATTCCCTGAATGCTGAGTGAATAAATGCACAGAAGAAATACCAGAGGATGGAGATATCTCCACACTGCAGCGACACATTCTTGCTCTCCTAGCCCCTGACATCACATACTGGCCTACTTCTGCCCCACTGGAGCTTCAGGAATAGCAACGAAGACAAAAACTTGTCCCATTTAATCTTGTACTGTACTCCCTGCGGGACTAAAGCACACTGGTTTTAAGAGGCAAAGTTGAGAGCGCAGACATACCACCTATCATCAATGCACTGTCATACAAACAATGAAGTTACAAAATGTACAGGGCAAAACTAGAAGTTTTTATTAGCAAACAAGTAAAGATTCATCATCACTGGTGTTGATTTCAGAGAGGGGAGTAGAGGACTCTAACATTGGCACTTCCACAGAATGGCAACAAGCCGCATGAATACCCAAAGGCTCCTCCCGGCGTGAGTTAGGGCAACATCGGTTTTGTCCATCCACTTGGATATGAACATTCACGGGGCTGTCTGAATATGCAGATTCCCACCTTTTTAAGGGTAACCTACATGGCTCTTCACTCAGCGGGTGACTTCTGCTTAAACTACTGTCCTCGGGGACAGTCCTCCTGGATGCTGACCCTCCATGGATCGTTTCCGTGACACTTTCAGATAAAGGATCTCTGAAAGTCTTTCCTGAATCTGCTTTGCTGGGCTGCTTAAGCTCGCTGCCAGAGGTCTCAGCACCTGAAGATTTGTCAGCGCGTCCAGCCTCAGGCTCTGCGTGTGCTGCTGTGCAAGTATTCGGTAAGACATTTGAAGGCGATGGCTCTGTGATTTCAGTCTCTGGCTGCAAGCTGTTACAGCCAGCTTCTTGCAGACCCCTGGCTTGGCCGTGGGCATTTGCCTCTAAACTAGGTCCTTCGGGGGAAGGTGGAGGACTCCGAACAGTCCCATCAGCACGGTTGATGATTCCATCACCCAGTGTGGTCTGTGAAGTGCGGGCGGGTGTCAGGAGCGGGATCTGTCCTCTCACTCGAGGCCTGTGGAAGAGTCTGTTCCAGAGCCTGCCCAAGCGCCGCCGAGAGGAGCTCCGTCTTGACGAGTGTCGTCTCATCTGCCTCCTCATGGCTGTTCGAATGTTCTGCAGCACAGAAGCCTGTAACACAGATGAAACAAACTATGATTTCACGCATACTCAAAAGACTCCTCCTAAACCCTGTTCCTTCCGCTAATATCTCCACCTTGCCAGAATTCTCAGACTTGATCCCTCCACTTCCTTGTTAAATGCTTATTTTCTAATTTTTCTCTTTGTCAGGAAGTCTAGTGATAGGACAAGGGGTAATGGTTTTAAATTGGAAGAGGGGAGATTTAGATTAGATATTAGGAAGAAGTTCTTTACTGTGAGGGGGGTGAGGCACTGGAACAGGTTGCCCAGGGAAGTTGTGGATGCCCCATCCCTGGAAGTGTTTAAGGCCAGGCTGGATGGGGCTTTGAGCAACCTGCTGTAGTCAGAGGTGTCCCTGCCCATGGCAGGGGGGTTGGAACTTGATGATCTTTAAGGTCCCTTCCAACTCTAACCATTCTATGATTCTAATGAGCTCTTATAGAACAGCAAAGACAGCTCTGCCTGTACTGACAGACTCTCCCTTAGAGTATTTCCTTTACAAGCTTAAGCTCTACTTGTCTGCCCAGGAAGAGGCTCCACTCTCGCGATCAGGTCACCACTAAAGAACCAGACTGCAGACTGCTGAGTCCGCCACCACAGCAACAGCAGAGGATCCTCAAAAGCTGATGACAGCAGCAGAGAAGAAAGGCCAAGGCAAACTACTTCTCCACTCGAGTAACAAACTACAAGAGCTTTATCACACTAGGAACTGTATCGCAGTTGGATACTCTCAACAGGGCACAGGAGATTTTGGAGAACTTGGCAATGAAACAGGAGAATGACTTCACGGCTTCCCAGTATAATGTACTTGTAAATGAAAAATAACCCCAGAATTTCCACAAAATACTGCTAGAGACCCTACCTTCTTATCGCTTCAGGCACATTACAGTTTCAGCTTGAAAAGCCTTTCTTCTCTTTACTTCCTGACCTTTCTCTGTCTCTGTTCATTCTATCTTGATGTACAGCAAACCAGCATGTGCTTATCTCACTGCAGCTCCCTAGCAAACACGCTTAACGTGTTCAGAACTACTCACAGCAGCAAGATGCGTAACTGGTTCTTCAGCTCCAAGCAAAACACACATTTTTATATGACTTCCATATAATTAGAATAGCTACTGAAAGAATACAGCCAGATTGATTTTATCTAATTTATAGCAGTTTGGCTGCTGAGAGGTTAATTGGCACTGGTGTCTCCATACTTGCGATGCATTGTACACAGGGAAGTCTTCAACTGGGGGGATAAGTCCTTGTGCAATCAGCTGCCCATAGGAAGGTGGAGCTTCCCTCCGCACAAACTCCGCCTCGAGTCGCGTCATCTGGGTCTCAAATGCTCTGGAAACAGAACCAGAGGGAAGACATGGAGGAGAAGTAACAGTCAGTTTGTCCTGCCTCACTCACATTAACATATAAAAGCAATGGCGAGGCCTTCACACGCAGCAGAACTGCAAACCTTCAAGTAGGCTCCACGAAATCTCACCAGGATGCTAAAATAAACAAAAGGATTAAGAGTACAGTGCATAAGCATCAGTGAAACAAATCAGCAAACCCTTTGGCGCAGCCCCAGGTTGGACTCTGCAGCACCTGAAGTCTTCTCCATCAGCCAGCTCACGCCAGCAGCAGCAGTAACTTGTTCAGCAAGGACCCAAAGGCTATTTTTGGGTAAGACAACATTGAGAACCGGAAGCAATCACACAACAGGGGCAGCCTGCAGCTGCAGACAGCTTTGTCCTGCCAGAACCGAGGTTCCCAACACCGCACGGCGGCTGTTTTCCCACTCCTACATCGCACAGAAGGTAGAGCGCACTGTGCGGCAGACACGAGCGGTGTCAGCAGCACGGCACAGAGCTGGTGCGTGTGGCCCAGGACGGGCATCCGGCCATTCCTTACAACTCTCTCCCGAAGGGCAGAGCCACACAACACGCAGGACCACACACCCAGCCCACCCAACGGAGCGCACAGGACCAGGAGAACGGGGCACGGCTCACCCCAGCGGCAGCAGCAGAGGAAAACAACTGCCCAGAACGGGCCCCACCACCGCAGGACATCGCTTTTAGTAGAACTGAGAACTAGAGGATTTGGGGAAGGGTCGGGGGTTATTCAGTTCAGATTCAGCAACGACTTCACCAGAACAGGTCAGCATTCAGTTTTTGTCAAAGGCAAGAGGTTTGTCGCAGAGGAAGGAAGGGAGAGAGGAAATTGCTCAAAACAGTTTTGATCTAAGTTAAATACAGGTTCTGCCAGGCTGCATAATAAATGTATATTTCTCATAGATCTCAGAAGAGCTGACATTCCTCTCACTACTTCCAAAAATCTTAACTACTCTTCCCTAAGCCTAATGCACTGACTGCTATTTGATTGTCATTAATTCCTGGGATTGATTTCACAGTATTTTGCACATTCTCTAGTTAACTATTGACTTTTTTCCCTTTAACTACAGCTATTAAAGCATCATAAAAGCAAGATGCTTACCTGTACTCCCTGGTCCTCAGAGAATATAATTTAAATGCACAACCCAGTGCTATCACCAGCAGCAAGCCACACACAAGACTCCCGATCAGGGCAGCTGTGATGACCTTCCTGGGAACGATCACCAGGCAGTTGTGCTCATCACTTCCATCCTGGCAGTCTTCTTGGCCGTCGCAGCGCCAAGTCTCAAAGATGCATAGATTTGTACCACAATGGAAGTTTCCTGGCTGGCAAGTAAAGCAGTTTTTTTCATCCGAGCCATCTGGGCAGTTCTTTTGGTTATTACAGCGGTCAAGTATTGAGTAACAAAGCCCACTGTTTCCTTCACACGGGTATTCGTTCTTCTGGCAAGCGGGACAGTTCTCCTCATCCTTGCCATTGGGACAGTGCCACCAGCCATCACAATGCTGCTTATCTGTGAAACACTCTTCATCACTCCCGCAAGGGTGTTCCCAAGGAAGGCAATAGCCTTTCACCTGATAGGTTGCGTTGAACCCATGGCCAGTGCTCTTGGAGCGGGCGTGATACGAGACAGTAAGCTGGCCCTTTGACGACTCCACACTCACCGAATGCCTATTATTGTGGTACGAAAATGTTTGCATTAATTTGTCACCTCTCTCTCCGATGCCGTCATACACCTTTACATAGTCATTGTAGCCTAACTGCAAATCAAGCTGCAACAGAACGTGTCGGTTATCTTGTGTGTCCACGTACCACGTGCAACGAAGGTCTGATCGGCTGTGGTCAGCACGGAATAAGTCTGGGGAAGCAAAAGACCCATAAAAATTACCCAGCCTTTTGCCACAGGAAAGGTCAGGACAATTATCTTCGTCCGAACCATCACTGCAGTCCTTAACTGAGTTACATCTCAGCTCGTTCATCAAGCACTTGGTGGAGTGGGCTGCGCTGCACTGGAACATTCCTGAGGGGCAGATGCTGGACGGAGGCTCTGTTGGAGGGACAGTGCAGTTTCTCTCATCCGAGTTATCACCACACTCATCCATGGAATTACACTTCCAAGTACTGGGAATACACTTTCCGTTCACACAACGGAATTCATCTGACTGGCATACAGCCTGACCCATCTTTCCTGTGAAAGAGTGCAGGGAGAAAAAAAGTCAGTATCAAAATTTTTGGAACCATCTGATGTCACTTTTTAACATCTACTACTCTGCATGTCACAAGTCAATCAGTTCAGGAATACTGGTAAAAGGCCAAGCGGAAATAACATCAGTGTTACCATGCTAACACCTTACGGTCATCAAGACTGGCCCAAGAGTCCTGTCAACAAAAAAATACTACCGTCTCCAGGTTTTGCCAGAGAGAATATAAGTGAAGCCAACAGAAGTGTAAGGTTTTACCTCTAATATAAGAAAGGCGAAATCCCTGAGCCTGTCCTGAGCTTGATGCATCCGAATGGAAAAATATCCAAACATGGTCCCTTGCAGAGATGAAAGACGGAGGTATGGAAGATCCACACACTTTGTACTCTTCCCTCTTGGAAGAGGGGCCAATCATCAACCAGTCCACTGCACACTTCTGAGAGTCTTCCAAATCAAAGTTCTTAAAACTGTTAGTAACAAAAGAAAACACAAGTTACAAGGAGGACGTGTACCTGGAACAAAGCCAAACAGAGAAAAAACAGACTGTAACAGCTGACGTTCTGCACCAAGCAGTGCTGACATGAAGAGATCGCATTCAAAGACAATGAAACACCTACAGTACATATAAACAGAGCACTCAAATTCCCGCAGTTTGGAAAAGCACCCATCTCACAGGCATAAACAGCATGCCAAATAGCTCCAAAAGTGAAAGGATGATTCCTCTTTTACTCAAGAGTCCTTAAATAAATCTGATTATAAAATACAGACATGAGAAAAAGGAAAATTCCAGAATAAATTATACAGAAGGTAGATTAATTTAGAATCATATCACAGAATGGTTTAGGTTAGAAGGGACCTTAAAGATCACCTAGTCCCTCCCCCCTGCCCTGGGCAGGGACACCTCCCACCAGACCAGGGTGCTCCAAGCCCCGTCCAACCTGGCCTTGAACCTCCATGGACGAGGCAGCCACAGCTGCTCTGGGCAACCCCGGCCAGGGGCTCACCGCCCTCACAGCCAGGAATTTCTTCCTAATATCTGACATAAATCTGCCCTTTTTCAGTTTAGAACTGTTCCCCCTCATCCTGTGACTCCACTTCCTGATCCAGAGTCCCTTCCCAGTTTTCCTGGAGCCCCTTTAGGGATGGGAAGGGCTCTAAAGTCTCCCTGGAGCCTTCCCCAGGCTGAACAACCCACCCTGACCCACACGCAGGACCTTGCACTTGCCCTTGTTGAACCTCATGAGGTTTGCACGGGCCCACCTCTCAGCAGTCTTTTCCAACCTTGAAAGCTATGAAACTATGGAATTAGAGAGAAGACTACTGTCTTGGAAAAAGAACAACAGGGAGCAGTAAAAAGAACTCTAAAGGGATAAATATAAGACAAAAATCATCTCTTCAAAACACTGATACGCAAGGAGAGGGCAAGAAGAGAAGACGACTGCAACGGGTGGACATGGAACCTAAGGTCTAACGCTATTGCTTTTTAATTCAAAGACTAAAATATTCCCTTTTTGGGAATGCAAACGCAGAGCAAAGAAGCCCGTAACCTTTTACGGTTGAACCTCCAGCCCTTCTGCTGACCCAAGCCCAGTAATTACTGCACAGTAGCTTACCTAGGGCAAAGCGGTGCTCCAACTGTTTGCAGAACACCGAACACAACCAGGTAACACTCCCTGACCTGTAGCTCTGGAACCATACAGGGCATTTGTTCAGTCTGATGAAACACATTACATCTGCATTCAGCAATCTGCAATGGCAATAGCGTTGCACAGAGAACCACACTCATTAGGAAAGGGCACGCTGTTCAGGACACAGAGAAATTAATTTTGGTCCTCTTTCATATAACTCAGCTACAAA
Organism: Chionis minor; assembly: GCA_013398295.1. Taxonomy (NCBI): domain Eukaryota; kingdom Metazoa; phylum Chordata; class Aves; order Charadriiformes; family Chionidae; genus Chionis; species Chionis minor. Next base: position 246,310 of record VZSF01007214.1, read on the forward strand.
AAATTAACTTGGTAGAAGTCTGTGCGTACTCCATGTAAATACCTGGACAGAAGTTTCAGAAAGGCCAAAAAGCTGCTACGAAATACAGACCTCCTTCTGTGAAGTATTTTTCACAAACAGGGAACTCGAATTCTTTGAAAAAGATGAACAGAAAGATAATTTTCTGATACCGCTTGTATTTACAAAATGCTGTCAGTGACTGCCAGATCGTGGCCTTTGAAGGTGAAAGGGAAAGAGCAATAACTACATAAACTAGCCAATTCTTTTAAGGAGGAGACCCACCCTATACACACCTGTGCGTTCTGCCAGATGTATCAGCTTAATAACTCTACAGAAAAAAAAAAAATCAGCAAAAAAAATGAGGAGCACACACAAAAAGTGCTAGGTTTAAATGGAAATTAAAAGATGTCCAACAAAGTATGTGCAGGCAAGGACAATTCATCCAGAAACACATTCTTCCTCTTTTCCAACTCTTTTTCCCCCACCATGCTCTTTGTGTCTTTCCAGCTGGGAAGAAATATTCCCACAGCACCTAACTCTTTGCTATAAGAAACCTTATCAAGCTTCTGAAACCAGCATATTTTGCAAGGAAGTTTAGACAACTGTACAGTCAGAATGAAGAGATTCACCTATGCAAAGGTAAATTAAAGAGTATCTGTTCCAGGTATTCTGCAAAATACTTTTTAATGGCCAAGAAAGTGCATGAACAGACACTGCAGCATGAAAAGGAATTATACAAAGCATCAGTGAAGCCATGGGCACCCACAGCCAGTCTGTCGCAAGAGCTGCGAGACAGCATTACTGGGCTACCACACGGGGTTTGCTCTCTCTAACTCCTTTTGGCACCAGACAGCAAAAAAAGGTTTCTATCATCTACTTGGAGGGTTGTTTGTAGGGTTTTCTTGTTGTAAAGACTTTTTGGACAAGTATTAGAAACACCTATCTGCCCAACAACAAAAATTTTTAAGAAAAGGGAACAGTCACTGAACCAAGGAATGGAAACTCAGAACTGGGAAGGGAGGGAATGACTGGAAAACTTCTGCTTGTGCGACATAAACAAAATCATTTACTAAATCTTTTGATCTGTTACTTCTATAGTTATTTCAGATGCACCAGGACCAACCTTAGAGAGCTAAACAAATTGTTCTACCCTACCCAGTCCCCAGCACTCCAGCCATGTCCCACAGCCACCCATTCTCCCCACTCTGTTGGAAATAGCTACTTTCGTCTATCAGGTAAATAATTCCCCCGCTGTGTTGTTACACAACATGGACCGCACACACCCAGGGGAGAATTTGCCTACATAATAAGCTGTCTGCAGCTTACATTAAAATGCATTTATTTCTATTAAAAATATATAAAAATATAAAGGGGAGGGGGAGAAGAAAAAAAAAAGAAAAATATTTAACATTTTTAAGATTCACATAAAGGAAGAGTGCCAAAAAGTCAGCTACATGCACATGCCTCGTTTACAGACTCCTCTGCAGAGGACAGCCATACCTCTGGAGTGCCTGCATTGTGTGTAATTAACAATATCTTCTATTTGCACCTTGAGAATGTAGTACTGTACATTGCTAGAAGGACTTTTTTTGATTTATTATAAAGGCTGTGAAGAGGAAGAAACTTTAGCCCCACCTTCCAAGGCGGAAGCGCAGGCATACAGAGGGTAACTGATTTTCCAGAGCGTCAGCGGTGCCCCTGAAGCAGATTCTAAGCAGAATCCCACGCTTCTCCGCTCAGAAATCCAAGCTTTAGCCACAAAAACGACTGAGTACCAGGGTGATGAGGCAGAACAGACGTGCATCTGAAACACCGTGCCTCTCGGGGACAAATGCCTTCGCAGTCAAAAAAGGGCAATACACAATACTCAGGAATGAACCCTTTTAAAGAAACAATATGCATCGTGATCACAGGTGCCCAGGAGTTTCAAACACCACTGAATAAACATAATTTCTCTGAAGTACAGATTTTCTAGTTCTGAAGTTTTACATATAATAGATACCATAGCAGTTATAAAATTTCTGTTTCTAAGGGCAAAATCAAAGTCAAAGCAATTATGTTTTACCTCATGCAAACTAATCAACAGACATATTTTGAACAAATTTTGCTTTGACTAAGGCATCGTCACACCACTCCATCATCCTTTTAAGTTATATTGTTTCCAGTGGAAGCTAATTTTGCCCCGTTTAAATTGACGGTGATTTTACTCAAGACTGAAAGCATGACATATTTGAAACAGCTACCAATCAACCTCACCACAAAAACCCTTTCTTTGTAAAAAAATATGAAACATCACAAATACATATCTGTGCATATATAAATATGTAAATTTGGTTTTTGCTTTATACTGCGTTTGCAACAACAAGGTTTTGTGTCAGAAGTTTCTACCACCCTAACGTGACATTAAATAGCCCTTGGATTTATTTTACCTAAGAGTCCTGAATACTGCATTCAACCTCTGCTACTTCACTTCTTTCATCATCTGCAATTGGATCTAGTGCTGCTGCTACAGTCTTCTGAAGAATAATTTAACCCGGCTACAGGCAAAATAGAACACGGGGACATTTACTTATTCGGTTGAACTTTTTCAAACTGAGATGCAAATTTTTTCTGTCAAAAGGATTAGTCCAGTGGCTGAATGAGTGATGGTGAACAGCGGAAGTAAGGGACTTGTACCGCTTGTAGGACTGCACAAACATCTCGCAGTCTTTGGAAAAGTACTGAATGAAGTCTGTAGTTACGGTTCTTGAGGGAGCTCTCAGGCCCTTTGTATCCAAAACCTGCAACATTTTCTGTAATTAAAACAGGAAACAGCACCAAGCCGTACTGAAATGGAGAAGTCTAATGGATAATGTCACCCGTATCGCACGCAGCACCAGTCAGGACTATGGTATTTTTAAACGCCCTGGGCAGGGAAGCTCGGGAGGGAAAGCAGGAGAGGGGTCGGTTCTGTCGCTAGCTGCTCCAGCCAGGCGCCCTGCCGCGTCCGAGGCAGCGGGATGTGGACCCGAAGGTCCATCCCACCACCACACCGCAGCGCACAGCAGCTCCAAACTCCGGCCCCCGCACCCCTCGGCGGCGGCCTTCCCTACCGCGGTCCTGCTCCGTGGGACGCCGGCACCGCCCTGCTCCCACCACCCTCACCGACGGGGCCACGCGCCCCCGCTCCGGCACCGGCACCCTGCCCTTGGTGGCGCAGGGAAGGAGGGCCCGGCTTTCCTCCAGGCTCTTCCTCCGCTCCACGAGGGCTCAGGGCAGGGCGAGGAGCAGCGCCAGGCACAGCACTGCAGGAGGCACCGCTGGCGCTTTGACCGCTCGGCACCGCCATACTGACACGGAACAACTCCCCCCGCTGACGCACGGGACACCCGCTCCGGCTGCTCTCACCGTCCCCTGTGATCTCCAACACCATACAGGAATGCAGCAGGAGACTGGAAGAAAAGATCAACATATCGGACCAAATTTTGCAGGTTTGTTTCTTCTGAAAGATGCTATTCAAAACCACTACGTCCAGCCATCTTCCCTTCGGAATGTCTCTTCCACAGCTAATTCCTTTCAAAAATCCTCTAATTTTATATAAAAATACAAGAATAGTCCATTAAACGCTGGAAGAATTCGGACTCCGAGGACCAGAACAACTCAATGTGAACTAACAAGTGCAGCGGTAAATCTGTTTTTACAGAATTCCGTAGAAATAGGTAAAACTGAAAAAAGGTTACCTCCAACATTGAGCACGACTCCAGAAGCTCACAGAAAATTACCGGATCGGCCATATATATCAGATCTTGTCTGATTTACTCAAATGAAGCAACAGTAGCCTACAATGATAGTTTCCTATTAACTGACAAGTATTTTTATGATGCTGGAAAGAACCTCATGAAACCAGATTATCATAAATACCCATTAGCACTCTAAAAATATTAAATTTAAAAAAAATGTGCTACCTGAAAAACTAACGCTTAGCAGAGCTAAGCTTTTTGCCGTCTGCACTGAAAGGAGCAGTAGCAGATAGGAAAAAATAAAAAAAGTACTTCTATAAATAATGTAGGGAATTCCCTACAACCGTCTCAGTAATTTAAGCATGAGCAACTACAAATTAAAGCGGAAAAAAAAAAATTCTTAGTAACTGGAAAAGGACAAACATGGAATGATCAGGAAAATGAACAAGAAAGGGGTAAAATGTTGGAGGACCAGCAGATGTAAAACCTGAATGAAAGTAATTAGTAAATAAATAAAGAATTTCCAATTTGGCCCTCTAAACTCATTAAAAAATTGGAGAATAAATATTATGGGTAGATCAGCAGAGCACAGTCCCAAAATAAAACAGACCAGCCAATTAAGCAAGAAAAGTTACTTCTATTTGCCAACCTCTCACAGCAAGTGCAGACTGTGAACAACTGATGACTTAATTGGCTCATTAAAAACTTCTGCTTAACCACTGAAGCACAAGGACCTGAGTTCAGGAAAGCTCTGTTCTGCTCCCAGCTCCCAGGCACCAGCTAACTGTGTAACCTTCGGCAAGAGGCGAGGGGCTCGTCTTTTCAAAAGCTGAGCACATGCAACTGAATGAAATAAATGGCTATTATGAGGTTTTTCCAGTTCATGTCAAGTTCTGAAACACTGTGAGTTTGGTAAATAGACTATGAAGCAGTCCCTTTAATTCTTCATACAATGACAGACTGGCAAGCCTTTACACGAACAGGCATCGGTTTTACTTAGAAATTGAAACTCGGATGATATCTGAAAATTTATTTTTTTAAAGCCAATGACGTGAATCACTGAAGCAAAAGTCAATGAGGGTGATCCCCACCCTCCACCTCAGTAATAAGAGACAGCTTGAGTGGGTCACTAAGGAGATAACTTCTCAATACTCGTATCTTGAATTCTGAACGCAAAGAACATTTTACCCTCCGTCCCATAAATTCCTATAATAACATGCAGTTCGTTTATACTTTGCCCACATCAGGTAAATTCAAACTATCAGGAAACAGCAACTGCTAAACAAAAACAGTTTTGATCTTTTTCTCAGGTATGAGGAAGAATGCGCATATGAAGCCCATAAAGGATGGTACAAAGGCAGTTGCTGCATATGACATCTTCATCTGATCTTACAGGATTTTTATGTAGCCTTCTGTGAAAACAGGGATAAAAATAGAGAAAATGGGAGGAAAAATCAAGTAGTTTCCAAGACAATAACTAACAGACTCATTACCCAATTCTAAAGTGCCAAAACACAGTCCTGGAAAACAACAGCTACACACTCGTTCCCAGGTCTCAACAGCAGCAATCCACCAGACACACAAACTTGGAAGACCGTATTGAAACGTGCACCATTAACAGAGAGGCAGAAGCACAAAGAACCGCGTATTTCTCGTTCCCGTGAAGTCTCCCCCAAGGCTTTCTAAAAAGCAAACTATAAAGCCAAACAATAAGCATGGAAATGTGAGGATAGGAAGAAAAATCAATGCACACACATGAAAGGTAGATGTGAAGAGAAAGCTTCCACAGGACATGCCCACAGGAGCCAGCATCTTACATCCACGTGGCAATCTGGGCACTGCGCTAGTGAAAGCTGCTGAATAACAGGTTTATAAAAAAAATTACCACTGCCTGCAAATGTTTTAGAAATCAAAACTACCTTCAGCTGCAACTGCATACCTTAATGACTCCTGCTATATCTCAGATATGATACTTATATAACATTGCTGCCTTACTGTCGATGGGAATTCAAGATCAAAGGAAACGCATCCAGCATAACATAACACAAAGGAGGTAGAGAGGGGTTTTAAACATTCCAAAATCCAGATGTTATCACAAGAACTGCGTTTGATTTTCCTAAGAAAATCAAAAAAGACGCTCTTCTATGCCCTTATCAGCACAGTTAGGACAAGAAGCATACTCAACTGTTAAAGAGGAAAAAATGTTTTTATTTGAACCCTCTTTCCCAGTTTGCTGTATTGTGCTAGCCTAGGCAAGTCAGCTGTTTCTTTTATGTCCTTGGCATTACGAGGGCTGCAGCCTTCTAAAGAAATCCTCAGATGCTGTAATATTTTGCATTTCATACACTGGAGTGAGTCATCCCAAGTACATTTATAGTCAGAAACGTAAGGCCACAACAGCACTCCCTCGCACGTAAACATGTAGCGCCCGTTGTTTGTAATTACACAGGAGGGCAGGACACGGCCGTGTACCCAGCCACAGAAAACAAACCCATTACCAAGAAATCTTGCAAATCATATTGCTATGCACACATCTAAACTGTATACACACGTTGCTACCCATTTCCTCATCTGAGTTTCCTTTATTTCTTTAACCTCTGTTACACTCATACTTGCAGAAGAGAATCCTAATTCTAACTGGGAGCTCTGAGATGTTTTCATAGCACAAACTATTCTCCAGAGCCCAGTCCTGTCTCTCATTTGTGTGCTTCCTCAGAGTTTCAACAATCTCTGCTTTAAAACAAATTCCCCGAGTCCAATACAATTTAATGGGGTTTAAAAGCATGCTTCTATTTATGGATCTCAAATGCTGGCAGGTATCTACTTCCTCACTTTTGATGAGTAGTTCCTATTTTGAACTACGGATGGTGGAGCCCTCCTATTATTCCATCTGTGGCAGATTTGTTTTTAATTGCTGAGCATCTGCAGTTGAAGAGGTTTGCAGTCCTTTTAAGCAGCTGAGCAAAGAATGAGCAGATGGTGTCAAATACAACAGTACTAAAAACCAAACAAAAACCCCTCTCCTAGATTTGCTTCTTTTTTTTCCTTTTTTCAATAAGAAATTTTTAGTTTGAGAAGGATACTACGATTAGCCCAGAGAAATTAAGCACATTTGCAGTATGCTGATATTATAGCCTAAACATTCTGAACAAACCATCTGTAATACATTCTCGTCTTTTCTGAATAGCCTTTTTGTAGAATGAGCTAAAACTTTGCCACAAATGCTATTACTTAATTCTTTTGGAAATAAATATTAAGCAGAATAGCACGTGTCTCTTGGTTAACAAGTAACAATAAGCAATGATTGCCTTCAACTGTCGATTAGACATAGCACCATTTCAAGACATGACAGAAAGAGCCATTTTTGTTCTGAGAACTTTATATATCCCACTGAGGCTGTTCCGGGTTTTAGAGCCTCCACCTATGCCTATTTATAAGCAATTAAGAGAAGGGGGGGTATTTAATGTGAGTAAATATATCACCGTTTCCCACCTCTTCATCTATCAGAGATGGATAAAATCTCACACAGGTATTGTGAAGATAAATATATTAAAAGACTACAAGTGACTTGCATATATAATAACGGATGTCAGAAGGAGCCTACAGAAACCAGACACAGTGGAACGCTTCTAAAATGAGAGAGGTGCTCAAGCTGCAATCATGCTCCAGAGTAATCAACTTCAGCTTCCTTCCACCATTCAGGAGTGCTGACAAACAGCCTCGTACCGCTGTATCAGGTAAGAACCCACAATTTGTTTCATTTCAGCAAAGCAATCCTTTATCTCCACGGAATATCAAACCATACCTAATTGTTATCATGTCCCCACGATCTCCTTGAATGTACCAGCTGCAGTTTACAGCCGGAGGATAGTTCAACGGCCAAGAAGGACTGTAGATGACTCCCCGTCTCTCTGTGTGCTGTTCCAGTTCTCCACTGCAAGCAGCTGACAACAAGGGGAAAAAAATATTATTGTTAATGCTTTGCCTAATCAACAATTCACATTAGCTACAAGAGCTTTCATCAGTTTTTGGGGATTGCAGACAAATGACAGTCAACAGTTTTATCCTCTTACCACTTTCTTCCCTGCCCCAGATTTTAATTAAAACATCCACTCTAAGTCTAGGTAAGCATAACCTGCATTTCAATGCAGGATCAATCAATAATCTTACATGAATCTACCAAAGGCTACAATCAATATTACTGCATGGATCTGCCGAGGGGATGTAATACAGAAATCCTTCTTACCAGCTTCTCAAAGCCTGGGTATGTCACCCAGTGCATATTCTGTGAAAAGGATCTAGAAGCTCATTTTATTGTAACACTTTCCTGGACACGTTGTTTATTCTCCTAACCGCACCACAGATCTAAAGAGTTTGTAATGGTTATCCCAACAAAAAAGAAAAAAAAAAAACTGGAATCTAATGTCAAATGTTTTCACTGAACATCACTAAGTACCCTAAATTCCTCCTGAACTCCCGTGGACAGCAGAAATTTTCTAGACAGGGAAAGGAGCAGACAGGGCTAAATAAAGCTCAGCATTTTCAAAGCACTTTCAGTTCTTCCTATGGAAAATGGCAGGCCAATTAAGGCTACATCAAATACTTGTAATTTGTAATTAAGCAATTCAAAAATGAAAGTGAAATGTTCCAAGGACAAGTGGCAAAGCTGTTCTGATGGGAAAATGTACTCTCAGCAGACTGCAAGAAGGAAAATTCTGTGTAATGCAATAGCTACTCTAAACATTCTCCAAAAATATTTTTAAAACTATTTTTAAAACAAATTACTATCTGGCGCATGGCTTGTGGATTGCAGCTGAACATTCCAATTTTTCACAGAAGCTTGCTTTCTTGCAGCTTGAAAAGGTGGCAAGGAAAAAAAAAGGTTCCCTATACCTCAAGTTTCCTCATATGCAAACGCATCCAGATATACTGTGTTATAAATCACAGATTCACGGCATTGCTCGAGACTCAGCCACATAAACGCGCCGTTTCCAGCTCAGTGTGGGGATCCGAGGTAGCTGCACCGGGGGCGGGTGCAGACGCGCTGCAAGGCTGCGATGGAGCCAGGCGGCTCCTGGCTGGGGCCGGGGCCAGGCTGCAGCGTCCCCCACCAGCACGTCGGTGCCTGGCACTACGACGCGTGTTCACAGTACCCACTTTTGAAGTGAGAGCCACAGGAATATAAAAAGCATGAGGTAACTTATCTGAGGCAAAACATAAAAAAAGCCATTATTTTTACTCTCCAGGTAGGTCATTCCAATGAAACATATGCACATAATTCCTATCAGTTGCAAAGGCCACAAAAGCATACAGAATAGATAAATATATGAAAACATCTATTTTCCAAACGAATACTTTGCAGTAAAGCAGTTACAAAAAACCCAACATTTTTGCTACCACATTTCTAAAACCAGAGAGGCCTCATGCTAGACGCTGGCAAAATACTGAGATGCAGATGCAATTACAGAATTATAAAAGCAAATGTAAGATCCACAGGACTTTTCAACTCTAGTTCTCAGGCTGTTTAGGTCTGTGAATGTGCTCGTCCGCACACCAGTCACTGCATCAACGTATCACAGCAGCGCAAGAGGACCTAGAGATAGCAACCACATAAAAGGAGCTGGGCCAGATTACTAAAACTTCTCAATGGGAAGGAAACAGAATGCACAAAACAGGAAGAGCACGTAGACCAGACAGCACTATCCCGAGGCTTCCAGCAACAGCTCTGCAAATATTTCCATTCCCCTTGTACCAAATACTGTTCTGGATTAATATCCCTTATTCATAGTACACACATTAGAACAGAGAACAGAATCCTAATGACACAAAGCTTATTTCAGTCTCCATTCCGAGGAAGTCCCATTGACGTGCCGTGACTCCAGTGAGCACTGCCACTAGCACATTCATCACTGCAGTTAGGCAGAGCTATTCTTCTCCCAAATACTCGTTTCTCAGTTTTAGGAAGTATTTATAGAGATCCTGAGCAACAGTTATTTGAAGTATCCCAGCTTTTTTGAAGTAACATCACTTAGCACTTTTTCTTTTGCAATAATGTATAGTTTCCTAATTTGTAAGCAGAGGATCTGATGTAACGTGACAGTTCAGGTTCTCAGTGAGAAACGCTTTTTCTTATTAACACTGCACATCTGCTACAAATGTGGCACATGCAAAGAAGAACAGACAAAAGAAATACGATTTTCCATTTTAACGGAAGAATTGTACCCGTGGAAATGTAAGGACATAAGCAAGGTAAGGGCCACACTGACACTATACGCCATTTTGGGCAGTTCATCTGGCAATGGCCGTCGTCGCTCAATGCTTTCCCGTGGCTTTACCCCTCTTGACACACAACAAGCATTTCAGACTTGCCCTACTCAAAATTAAAAGGACAACCACTTTGCTCTTCCAAAGGCTCCTGATTTGAATGGACCACTAATCTGAATTCATATTGCCAAAACATAATTACACTATTGTAAGGACTCGCGCACAGTCCCCTAAACCTGTTGGGGCAAACTGTGGACACATCCCCATCCACCCCCCAAAACTACTATTGTGTTTACCCAAACCTCACTTAATGTTTCTGATGTCTTTCGTTTCCCATCAGTGCTCATTACTAAGGGATTTGCAATAGATCAATAGATCTTCCTGACCAGTTGGTCGCCTGCCTCTCTACTGCCCGGGTACTGACTGCTGTGTGGCCAACAAGGTGAAGTAACCGAGCACTGCTTTCACCTACTTAGATTTTGAAAGAAAAACCTGTACTAAACAAAGCCTCCAGTGCTGGCAACAAAACAGAAAAAACAACGCAAGGGCAGAACTTTATACTGTTGGGGTTTCAGTGTCAATAAAGGGGCCCCACTTCCCTCCTCAGCTCCTGGCCATGGAGTTTGCAGAATGACATACGTGCATAAGTATTGTGTTATTAAGCTGGGCTTCGGCATGACAGTGTGATTCCTTCAGGAAAATAAATAAAAGCCTTTTCATACTGCCAAAACATCTAAAGGAAAGGGAAGTCTCTAAATAGAAAGGTACAGTTCCAAATTCTGAAGGCCTTATCACCAGCAACAACACACAAGAAGCGCAGTGACAACGTTTTTTCAGCAATTGTTCTATACCTCTTTTTCTGCAGCCTTTCTGCACAAACCCAGAAGAAAAGTGAAAACACAATTTACTAAGAACGCCAAACGGCTTACATTTTCCACATTTAGGATTGCTGAAGAAACGTAAGAGAATACCAATCCCTGGTTTGGCAAACCAACCCACCAAAAATCTTACTGAGGTGGTGCTTTTAAAAAAAGATAACTTCTGAAGACAGACAATAATGAATCTTTTACAGATTAAAAAAAAAAAACAAACAAAAAAACTTTAAACAAATGCCAGAAGAGGTTTGAGTTCAGAGAGTTTCTGCCAAGCAGGCATAAATCTTAATAAGGCTCTTCCTATAATAATTTAATAGATTTCTTCTACTGTAAACAGCAATAGATTCCTCCTGCCAGTTAAATACGCCACAAGCAATTGCAAGAAAGTTTCCAAAACTTTACATGAATAATATTGCTCCTATTTTTGCAAAACTGACTATAACAGAACAGACGCCAAGCTCCAGCAGAGGACAGCACTGGGGGCACTAAGCTGTGCAGGAATAAATTTTCAGACAATCCCAGCAGAAAATAAATCCTGCAGTTTCACACCCTTCTGTGACGCCCTGGGGTCTGCTCCACTCCCAAGGGGCACATCCCATCTGCTCTGGGATAAAGGATGGCTTGCACCTGCCACAGGGAAGCTTTTCTCAAAACCCAACCCTTGGCAGGATACACTTCCTCTGCAGCGATCTCAGGGTCAGCAGGAAACTCTCCCCAGGTTCTCCAAACACTCCCGCAAGGAGGGCTTGCGCACGCTGCTTAACACAGGTCCCTCCTGCCTGTGGAGAAAAACGGCCTGAAGGCTCCCCCTCACTCTACCCACTCTCCAGCCCTGGGGGCTGCTGCCCCCACTCCCCCGAAGCACAGCCCAACGGCTCAGCTGGCCGATCTGACCAGACCTGAGCTCGCCCTTCGCTGGACCAACAGGCGGATGCGGCTCCCTGGGAGCCCGGGGACGGGAGCTCGGGGAGCACCGCTCCCTGCCAGCAGCAGCTTTTCCGGCTTAAAGACATTGTACAAATAGACCCGAGATGGTGGCTCGACCTGCGTCCTCCAGAACTCATTATTTCTGATATTACTTGTTTTCTGAAAAGAAACCGTGCCGTACCTTACCATAGAGACCAACTCTGTAGTAAGCTGCTTTGTCAGGACAGCAAGCATTCCTCCCAACTCCTACCAGAGCTTCTAAGGAACACCTCCTGCCAGACTGTTCCCGGCAGGGTCGTCTGCGCAGCCTGTTACCCTCCAGCACCCGGGTAAGGGAAGCTACACATGGATCATACTATTGCAATGACCTTTTATGATCATTTTTCTCCCCTGCTCCAGTTATGCTGTCAGGAGACAAAGCAGTTCAAAACTGTATCAAGACAAGAAAACATGACAGCTACAGTACTCTGAGGTTTTTGGCATCCTTGAAAGAATAAAAGCCAAATGTTACAACTCTCTGTTTCTAGCAAAAGAGCAGCATTAGAAAGCCGCAGAGCCAACTGGATGGAGTATTACATATTTCAGGCCGAGGCAGTATCACCAGTCTAGGCCAGACACTGTATAACTACTTGAGTTACACTTTGTGAACTCATGTACCATACAGCCAACGGATGTCAAACTCCATCAAAAGCCGAAGAACCAGCCAGGCAGAACAGACTAGGACATAGACGACATTCTGGGTTTTTTCCAATGAAAGGATGGAAATACTGTGTTGCAAACAGCACGTGTCCTATATGGTTCATCCACACTTCCCCTAAGCTAAATTTAGGGACGTCACCTTATCGTAAAATTACCACCTTTTCCTGATCTAAACCTTCTCTCAAACCCCGATGTTGACATGAACGCTCAAGCTCCCACATTAATCAACCCACTGTCTTAGAATTATTTTTGTGTTTTCCCGTTTCCTTTCCTCCTGTTTCCCTTACTTGGTTTTTCTGATTTAAGTTGCAACCCCTCTGGGCATAAAGTATGCCCACCAACGCAACCGTGGATTGGTGGCACAACAGGGTCCCTATCACTAAGAGGACCCTGACTGCAACATTCCCCTAATGTCAGCAAGTCACAGTACTGCTGCAGAGAAGGAGATTACACCAAGTGCTGTGATTCTGGTTGAATTTCCACTTTGACATTCATGAGACATTTTCAACATTCTTGTTTTAGCTCCCCGGGGAATGGGCCACAGTCCCTGGCTTGATATTCCCAGGCACATTTCCTAAACATAGTGTTTTCCCGCGAACATATCAGCACGTACTACGACCTTAGCCTCGAGCTTACCATTTTTTCCTAGCACAGTGACACTGATGGATCTGTAACCCCAGGAACACGTAGCAGTTCTAAACTTCCTAAAACGTCATTGTTACTCTCTCTCAAACAAAGGTCATGCTGCTTTGTTAAAAGATCTCTTCACACGGGTAAAACACAGTAACAACTCAAAAGAACAGTAAACACAAATAAGAAAAGTATATCTTACCTAATGAGGTAACAGCACTTTCTATTTTCCCAGTCAGGAAGAGATTCACTGTGTAAAGACAGAAAAATAACATTCAGGCAGGTTCTTGGGGCAGAGGGTGGCAGTCAGTAGTTAACCGTTTCCAGGTGTTTGCTGGGGTGTTAATACAAATGCATTGCAGGCTTCCAACAAGGACTGTGCTTATCTACACAGGTAAGTCATGTAATCAACTATTATCCTTCACTGTAGCTATAAGAAAGTCGTCACACAATGTTAGAGTAGTATCTGTCAAATACGCTACCAAAAGAAACAACTGTCGATCTAAGTTATCTTCTGCACTTGTTTCATTTTGTTTTTTTTTTAATTGGAGAAGACAGAAGAACAATTACACTAAAACATTCATCATCACAGCTAGTCACTTTACCTGTTTAAATGCTGGAAGATAACTAATGAGATTATTATCTTTAAGTACGTCTCCTCTGAATAAAGCAAAGTTTGTTCCTCTCAGGCAAACGTCACCTTGAAAATAAACTGTTAAAGCTAACATGATTACCTTGACTAATCAAAGGCAACGAAGTTTTCAGAAAAGGTCCACCAGTAAAATCAAAACAGGATGAGGCAGCGCTTGCAACACGCATCTGACTTAAAAACTAGTTTCCAAATACCCTTCACTTTCAAAAGAGAAGTCTCCTCTCACAGTGTATACCGTTAGAGTGATCTGGTAAGAGTAGTTATTGCCAAAAAAACATTTCTCCTGTGTCACTGTTGCTCCAGAGGTCAGCGTTAACATGCAGTTCCATATTGGTTCCCCCATATATCCTTTAAGGCACTTTTCTAATGATTACGGCATATTTCAGCAACTGCTCTTGTTTTAGAAGTATTCTATAATCTACAAAGACAGCTTATTAAACAAAATGACAAATGTTACAAAGAATTAGAAAGGTTCAGAAGGTTACCAAAACTTAATTTACAACATCCCAGGCCCAGCGCTCACTTTGGCTTTATTTTGCATGCATTAAATCCTAAATCTTTTTATAGTCGATCTGTTGGCAAGTACGTAGTAAAAAACATCATTAAAAAAAAGAACAAGAGGAGAGGAGAGGAAGAGAAACCGTCCCTGTTCCCAACAGTCACTGGGGAAGCCGTTGACAATTAACGCTATTTATGTCGCGGAGCAGCATACACGAGCGTGGGTCCCCATTGTCTTCAACACCGTCCAAGCACATCACCAAACAATGACCCTTGACCCGACCGCCTTCTGGTGGAACTTAAACCAGCGCAAGAGGAAAAAAGCACCCACCACCAAAGGGCGGAAACAGAAAAGGGAAGAGCGACCCCCTGGCTCGCCAGCGGGAGCCCCGACACGTCCCCAGCCCGTGGTGGGCCCGAACCAGCACGCCAGCTGCCTGCAGCGCCCTGCCCTGCCCCTGGAGGACCACAGGCCAGCCTGCTCCCGCCTGAAGCCAGAGCCAAAGGCAGAGAGCCACTCCAGCCGGCGCACGGACCGCCGCGGACCTCGGGCCGGGCCGGAGCCGGAGAGCAGGACTGCAGGGAGCAGAGGGCTCCGGGCACGGCCGGCAGCGCCAGCGCAGCGGCTCCTCACTCGGGCTCCATGGCGCAGGACGGAGCCGTTAGTAGCGCACAGGGGAAGGAGAGCAGGCAAATGGCGGCCTGCGCACGCTGCGGCTTGAGCAGAAACAGACCCGAGCTGCAGATCTGTGTTAATAAGCATTAACACGATGTTCAAAGGACCTTAACAGCACCGGTTTTATTACATAATGAACATACAGTAACATCTCTTACAGGATAACAACAACGTGCCGTGTAATTATTCCCTCTGTTTCACAGCGCTCGCGGGCTCCGATCGGTCAGTAAGCGTCCCAAGGAGCAACACCACCGTCCTGCACCAGGAACAGCTCGGCCCGCGTAACTCTCGCTCTGTGACGGAGCAGCCCCTCCGTCTGCGACAAACCCTGAAGCCCAGCAGTAACAGCCACACAACATCTTCTCACGCAGTATTAAAGCACCGCTATTCCTGTAACCATAGTAATGCAGTCATAAAGACTGAGAAGAAATTAACCAGTGATTAATTCACAAACTTAATTTCATGAGAATTAAAGTGTTTTGTTTTGCTCCGAAGAGAGTACATGAACACACTCTGCATAACCATTATCCCCACGAGTGAAAGGAGTGTTTGAAGATGCATTGTATGGAAACATCTGGGTCTGTATGACCATTCGACGATACTTTTTTTCCCCACGTTTCCCACCCAAGTCTTCCCGATGGCCATAACAGAGCATGAGCTCCCACGCAGAGGCTCCCTCGCCCAGCCGAGGAGGGGCCCCTACACCCTTTAACTGCAAATTAGCAGCGCAAAGACAAGGGGTGCGATAGAGTGGAACCAGCCCGCTGAGAGCCACCGTGTTTTCTCCTGAGGACTGGCAAACAGGCAGCCCTGGTTCGCTACCAGGAGGACAGAGCTACAGGCGGCTTTGCACACCAGGCCTGGCAGATACTCCAGAAAGACAACCCCCAAACACGCTCTTTCATCTCTGCAAATGCAAAGCGTCTATGAGCTGCTGTTGCAAGTTCTTTGCTCTCATTTTCAAACTCTGTCACACGGAGAAGTCAGCAGTCAAGGACAGTTCTTTAAAATAAAGTCTAATTTTCACATCAGGTACTTTCCCCAGCGACTGAATAAGCTTACAGTTTCCAGTATCTGTTTCCCTCACTCTCGATCTCACTCAAGACCGTCAAACCAAACCACAAGAGCGCTGTAAACCAGCATTTTCTGAAGCACTCGGCTCTCAAAGTGTCAGAGGCTCAAAAGAAAGAACAGCCATTCCCTGCTGGATTTTCTTGTCTCTTGTCAAGAGCGAATCTTGTCAAAATAAAAACAGGTGAGAGACTAGGGGTGTATTAGAAAGTTTTCTAGATGCTCTTTTTCTTAACTGTTGGGCAGAGTTATGGGAAAGCCAGAAAAAACAGAAGCGGCTCAGCTGGCTTGAACTCCACACAGGAAACTTACTGTGCCATTCATTTGGATTGCTAAATAATTGTCAGGGTGAGGTTTTCAGCTGGGAAAGCGGTTATTTGGATCAAAAGGGAAATTTACATCTTGGCACCTCCAAACTAAATGTCAGCTACCAGGCTTTTCCCACAGCCAGAAGGAGAGACACCAGCTTCACTGTTTTAGTTACTTCCTATTTGAGAACTTTCTACGTCCTCCAGAAGTTCTCAAGAAGCAGAAACAACATGGCCCCATGAAAGCAGAGCTGCAACAGACGCAGCTCCGTTCTTTGGAGCGGCAAGTTAGAGACGGGGTCCCGTACCGCAGCGGTCAGTGGCAGCGCATTGGTACGGGCACCAAACACCACATGCAGCCTACAGGAAAACAAAAAGTAAGAGAAAAGAACGGCAAGAAGTGAGAAGCTAAAATAAGGACGAAAGGAGAGAACGGACAAGCAGGAAGTGAAATACAAAAATAGTTAAAGCAGCAGCATCATACCCTTACGGGTTTAGTGAAGCAGAATACCTTACAAGCTTCTCAACTTCCACTGCTGCCAGCTGTGCAAGGAATAGGAATAAAACATTCCAGCTGAAAAGAAGAGCCAGAGAGTGAAATTCTGGAAGTCAGAGAAAGCAGAAATCTGCTAATCTTTCAACCTGCAATGCCCACAGCAGCAAGCGTTCTCACTTAAACACGGGAGTTTATATAATCTTTTATCACCTTGTTAGTCATTTTAATAACAACTGTGCCATTTCTATTAAACAACAAAAGCTTTAACAAAGGTCTGACCGAGCCACCAAAAAAAACCCCAAAAAACCACACCCACACAACAAACCAAGCAATTCAAGAGACATGGCGGAAACTTGTATCTTTCTCTAACTTTAAATAAACAACGCAGCTGACGTTAGGCTCATGCTGTGCGCATCTCTGCCATCCCTTTAGGTCTCTGCAAAAAAAAAATTGTACTAGCTGGAACGGATGTCCAAACCGTTCTGTAGCTTAGATAGCTTTTTTACATCGCACTTCCGTTAATTAAAATAGATACATTTGAAATAACCAGAGCAGCTTTGAAACTTTAACTTCCTACATTTTTCTAGGAAAGAAGCGCTGATGTCAAAAAAAAAGAAAAAACACAACTTTCACAAAAATAGAAGGCGCAGCCTGGCCGCAGATACCCATGTCGGACCATTCCCGTAAGGAACACCAGCTGCCGCTTGGGATGACCGGGACCACCTCCTCCCCCTCAGCAGCCCCTGGCGCGGGGGGAGCCGGCAGGGGACGGTCGGGAGGGCGGCGACCCCCCGCTCCCCGCGGCTGCCC
>VZSF01007214.1:270071-305468 GCA_013398295.1 Chionis minor
GCACCGCACCGTGCCACGATGCACCACACCATGCCGCGCTGCACCACACCACACGGCACCGCGCAGGCCTTCTGCAGCTCACGCCAGCACACAGCGTCCCCGCAAATTCATGTCACTTGTGACTCCACGGTAGAAGGCACCACAGCACACCTCCTACCTCCCTGCTGGCGCTATCATTTAATAGCTGTATTTGGATTGATTTAAAGTGTGGTGATGCTAGTTTTTATTATCCGCGTACTGGAAAAGCACTGCAAGACGATAGCGAGTCCCCTGGTCTACTAATATGCTAAATTGATTTCTCTCTTCTGCCCGTTCCTTCACGTCTATTGACAAGTTGAGTTTGGATGATTTAATTTAGTTTATGATAAATCCTTTTATGCTTTGGTTGTGTTAGGGCCTTACTCTGGTAGCTGGAGTCATGAAAGGATTGACTATTGTCCTTGACACACAAAATCTTTGGTAAGAGGGCTGAAGGATCTCAGAAGTGGGTGTCTTCTGCTTGTAAATGATAGAAGAGCAATGCCAAAAATAGGGCTGAGTCACATTCAGGTGTATGAATGTGTTTTCAGATTCCCCTTCGCATACAGAAATTTTGGGAAATAATGGGTGCGCTAAGGCCTGAAGTTGTCTTTATTACTTTACTTCTTTTCTGCAGATGAAAATGAAACGAACTATCAATACAATTCTACGCCAAACGTACGCTAGCTGCATGAATTACTACAGGCTTATTTTAGAATTTAAGTAGGAGATGGAACAGATTGGAATTAGAAACACGAAATCTTCTCTAAGTCACAGGATGAACACAGTGAATATGCATTAAAACTGTCTCTTAGGGAGAGAACAAATATTTTCTTTGCTCAGCGTGCATATTGTTACCAGAGCGGATGAAAACAGCCACGTGAGGTTGCTCAACAATGTGCTTCCAGCCTCCAATTCTATTTAAAAAAAAAAAAAACAAACCCAAAAAGAATAGAAATTAAATAAGGGGTTGTATGCAATCAGGTATATCTAAAATTGAGCATGCATGGAAAAGCAAAACATGCAATTAGGACCGAGCAGACACCTCCAAATGTGTTCCATGGCTGGCCTTTGTGCTGTGTGGAGAAGGGCTGGACACAACTGCAGCGCAGATAGAGAGGCTGCGGAGCAGCTCCCCTCACACACTGCCCTGGAGCGTTCCCACTGCCAGCCTCCAAAATGCTCTCTGTGGGAACATCACCCGCTGGCCAGGAACACGAACAGTTTTTAGAGCTGTCTGCCATCCACTCGCATGACTGGGAAGCTCGCGCGAAGGCTTCAGACTGGTACGAAGCGGGCAGAGCCTGGCGCCCAGCAGGCTGACCTCTGAGGAACGGTGTGGCAAGTAACTCGGAGCTGGTGCTCTGCCCGCTGGGGTAGGAACCACGCAGCACCCGCAGCGCCGTTCTGAACCGCGCTCAGCGCCTCAGCAGTTCCACCGTGAGTCGAGCACGGTGACCGTCTGTACCACCCAGCGTACCTACTACACACTGGCATTTTACTTGCATCCAACTAGCAGTTCAGCAGGAAGAGCACAGCAGCGCGTAAGGATAACCAGTCTTCTCATGTGTCATTGACAATTCAATAATTTTTCTTTTTTTTCCCCTACTACTCATTGTGTTACCAATACCTAAAATGTAGCCGCTATGGCTACTCTCTTTCATTAAAATTTGGCCAAGACACCTCCTTAGAGGCTTTATTTGGTCCTAGAGAACGTAATTTGTGTTCCGCACGTCCAAGGGGTTGTCGCTAACACTGATTTATGACTTCATTTCCCTCATTGCCCTACTATAGTTGTATTTTTAAAGTTCCAGTGGCGTGTTTTTGAGAATAAATTTCTGTTATACCTACTCTGCACAAAGCATTGTACTTCTTCACTGCAACACCCCACACAGTTTTAAAAGTCCTAATGACTTTATGGTATGAGAGCATCCTCAGAATCAGCTAAAATCATTATTACTAACAATTCTTCCACTTTTTTTTTTCCTAAGTTCTCAATACGCATTCGTAGCACAGTGATTTCTGGGTTCATAAAAGAGCAAATTACAGCTTATTTCCCAAATGATTGCAAAGCTCTTCTTAACATGCATAGACAGAAAACACAGGAAAAATCTGGAACTATGCATCAGTAAGTCTGTTCCACAGGACAAATAAGAAAGGATGTAAAGGAACGTATGAGCTCACCTACAAAATTCTCCCCATTTTTCACAGGCATAATACAGCCAACCGTTTGTATTATTTGTATAATACTATTGTATTAACAGGGACACAAGGATGACAATGTTTCGGTTCACCAGGACAATAATCTGGTTAGCTAATTTCACTAGGAGTCAAAGCAAGTTTACAGCAGCAGGAAACAGAACTACCAACATGTGCTCACACGGGACTGTCAGACCCTGATGCAGACACCGTGCCGCCACTTACCACGAGAGGGACACGGGACGTGTCGACTCCATCACCGCTAAGTCATGAGGTACGTGGCCATGATACAAAAAGCTCTACTGGCTCTGCCGTGTCACGCTGAATAAACAAACGCCGTCTCTCTGGTACCTCAGGGATGCTACCAACTGTCAGCAGTAACAGCAAGACACGCTCAGTGTCCCAAACAAAAACTGCGAGCATGTCATCAGGGATTATGGGCTGGTAGCGACAGGCAGGAAGTTACACCATATTATAATGATTTCGTCACTGTGCCTTGCTGCTTAGGCTATTTTTTAGTATTGAACAGCGTACAAAATCTCTAAAAAGTAAAAGCTGTCTGAACGATGCAAGTGAACTCCATCTGATTAATGTAAAACCAAATAACATTTTGACAAATGAGCATGCTAATTCAGACTACATTACTGAAAGAGAAGAAGAAAACAGAAAAGGAGGATAAGCATAAACCATGGAACAAAACTAATGTTAGATATTTGCAAAAGAATCAAAGCTGCTTCAACCTTCCATGGAGCTTAAAACCACGAAAAGTCCGATTTTCTTTTGCATAAAGAAATCCCTGTAATCCATTATACCCTTTAACTATGACTCAGTCTGTGCTGCAGAGCTACAGATGCCAGTTGTACGATCTGACCAAAGCACGGGAATAAAAGAAGAGCCTCTGGTAAATGGGCTGAAGGATGTGAAGGGAAAAATCATTGCAATAATTGTGTAAGAACCACATCATAAGAAAGCAGCTGAATGAACAAGACAGCAGCCCTGTGGACTCATACACACATAGTCTATAAGTGTGCCTGGAGAGAAAAGAAAAAATAAAAAAAAGAAAGAAAGAAAAAGTATGAGGACACTTAGTGATTCAGAGGATCAAAACCGTTTTAAGAGAGCATAGGTACTTGTTTCACAAAGCTCTCAAGAGATTTTGGGGAAAACCTTCACACAATTTAAGACCTGGACTATGTAACTGTGCACATTGTTATAATACAGCATCCTATGTAAATACAATGCCAGACAGAGGCAATAAAATATTTGTCAAAAATTGCAAGAGTCAAGGAAAATGTGAGAAGATTCCTGCCCTTGCACTTCCTTTTTTCTGAAGGTAGAGTCATCCAAGATCCTCTTTCATATGCATCAACCTCTCACACGGGATCAATGGTACTCCCCTGAGCTGACATTTGTTTATTTATCCTTGAGGGCAACAGTAGCATGGTTGCATGCACTACTGCCCTGAGATGTCATCCCTTCCCAGAATATTTATGTGGCTGTCAAAACATTCCAGTTATTCCCTTAATTGAGTGGGAGATGAAGGTGCCAGATAGAGAAGCCAAGTAAATTAATGAAAAATATTATTTTTACAGAAATAAGGAGATAAAATTGAAAAAAAATGCAGTAGAACAACTTAAGATAATATCCACCAGTATCTGGAGCAGAAGGCAGATGAATGGGAATGTTACAAAACAGGACCTACTTAAAATCAGAATTATGCGAAGGTAATCTTACCTTTCCTAAATATATTATTTCTCTACAGAGTTCTCAGTCTGGGAATTCTCAAAAGTAAACAGTTGTTCCAAAGGGGCTGGAGGGAGAGAATAATGCAACAGACAACAATAATAAAAAACTATTTATACATGGTTTTCTCCATATTTATACATTACACGTTTGTGTATTCTCGTAAACAGAAAGCAGAGTCACAAATTCTAAATTAAAAGTAGCTAACGGAAAAGTACTTTGATCTTTTACAGATTTGAGAGGAGTTCAGGGCAATGCAATATACATACCACAGAAGTTCCCATGCTACCCAGATTGGCATATGCATTTACAGATATCGGTGTTCAAATATTCTTCGTTACAGCACTTTTTCCCGTGGCAGCATATTCTTTTGTTTGTCCATGTCAGGAGAGGCGCTGTGCAGATTAAACCAGTTTTTCAAACCTATTTGAATAAAAGAATAAGTATTTATTTATACTTAAATTTGTATTTACTTTGTCAGAAGCATTTATAGACAGGTTGCGTTGATTTTTCAGTTACTACCTCAACCAACCAGTTGCTTTGGGAGTTCATTGTAATTAACTTTTATGAATCCATCATTATTCACAGACCATCTTGGAACAAATGAACAACAATATTTTCATGCATTCGTGTTGTTAAGTACTAAAAATACGTACAGTTTTCATGCAACTTAGGAAAACCTATGCATTTTAAAATATTATTCTGCTACAATAGCTTGTCGACTTTCATAAATGAAAGTAATCATGATAATTGTTATTTTTAAATCTTACTTATGCAATGCTCTTCTGCTCTTAACTACAAAATAATTGTGGTAGCTGTGTTGATAAAAATGGCGTAGCTTGGAAAAAATAGTGATCCAAAGAGATAATATTTAGTACCATCATTTCATTAGCCAATGTGGCACTGATCTGTCTCCACAGCCACAGGCGTGGCAATCACAGGTTCAATTCTTCTCGTCTCCCCTATTGCAAAGAACTTTTGTACTCCAACCAGTTCATTTGCTCTCTGTTCTATGTTCCCTGAACTTAATGGCAAAGCAGTGCCCGCTGACTGCAACGATACAGAGGTATGAACCACAAAGGTTTCCTATTTCTCAAAAGCGAGGCGCACTAGCAAATATTTAACTGCCAAGCAATTTCAAATATTTCATCCCATGTCTATAGATTTACTGAAAGTACAGTAATCCCAGTTGGAAACAATTACAATTACTCACTGCAGTGTCCACATTTAGCTCGGCACAAGCCTAGCTGTGTTTGCGGGCAATTTGCTTGATGCATTCCAGCACAGACGGGCTCGTTAGAATTTCTGCAAAGCTCTGTAACGTCCAGAGTTCAGGGACAAAAAGTTAATGCAAAAAACATTAGCGATACATAAATCTTGATGTGCAAGCATTGACGATTTTAATATTAGCACAATATAACTTCGTTTCAGAAATATTTGTATTTACTGAATAAAGTACGCTCTCTTCCTTATGGGAAATTTTCACTCCAGTGGTCATTACTGAATATTCTTCCTGAAGTTTTTCACAGGGAAGAACAGACACGGAGTAGCGATCTGGATCAATTTCAGATTGTACAGTACCAGCCAAGAGCTCTGCAGCCAAATTAGCGATGATCAGTGTCAGGCAGGCCTGGAGCCAGTGGTGCCAAGACAGCCCCAAATCTATTTTTATGCTCTCCTGAGGGCCCCGCGTTCAGAGTTGCTGAAATACGGAAACCAACAGCAGCTGCATAATCAATTTATGTGAAATCATTTGGAAATTATTAAGACAGAGATTCAACAAGATGGTATCAAAAGAAGTGACTAAATCCTTCTCTAATTTCTAGTCATGTAACATCAAATTTGGACCACTGCATCTAAATTACAGTGTTACGGGTCTTACTAGCACCTTTTTAAGAGACGTGCCAACTCATAGCAGCTTCGGGCTCTAATCATTCCAAACTTGTGTTCGCCACTACTAATTAATTAACTCTCCCCTCATCTCCCAGGTTCTGTTTCCACAGACCGCGGCCAGAGAGACTGCCACAAGAAATGGCAATTGGCCTCCTGGGAAACAATGTCAATGGAGCACACAAAGTTCACCCTGTTCTTGCTGTCTTCCAGCAGGGACAGATTTTGGCCATGGCAACCAAGGCAGTAGGCTCAATTTGACCAAGTGCCCAAATTTAACCATTCACCGAATGGTTTATTTTTCTGGGTAGTCAAAGAACTTCAGGACATAGAGACCTGTGTATCTTTAGAGTCAAGAACTAAAAACCTCAAGGTTTGGGTTTTTTTCATTCAATCTGCAAACCTTACATACTCTAGCTTCATTTAAGGAATTTGCTAGAAATACCTTGGATGCATTTTCTCAGGCAAAAGAAAAGGATATCCTGTGATAACAGTACCTGAACAGTCTGCATAATCCCAACCTTTGTGACACATGTGCATGCTCTGACAGTGATGAAGGACACACAGCTCTTACGCTTGAAAGGACATTCCCTTAGAAAACAAAAGCACAAGCTTTGGAACTCAGCTAATACCCAACACTGTACAAAGAGTGGGTTTGGGTTGCTTTAACGATAGGGAAATAATAGGATATCGGTACCTTGCTCAATTAAGGTAGCCCATCAATGTGTATTTATTACATAAAGATAACCCAAATTGCCATGACAAGCACTGAATAAAAGAGCATAACCTGCACCAGATTAAAAACCGAGTGATCCTGTTTTGCCTGAAAATGACAGGAAGGAAGGAAGGAAGGAAGGAAGGAAGGAAGGAAGGAAGGAAGGAAACTNGAAGGAAGGAAGGAAGGAAGGAAGGAAGGAAGGAAGGAAGGAAACTCTAATACTGAAAATAATGGCCACTTAGAGCTGGCCAAATAGACGTGGCATAACATGTTATTCGGCAATTTCTGACCATGAATATTTACTATAACAGAAAAGCACTATATATAATATAATTCATCAAAAATAAACACACAAAGTTAATTGAACAGTTGATATCAGGCATTTTACCAAATATTAACCCAAATCCGTAATAACTAGGGACACTATAATAAGTTATTTCTGTGACATTCTAGTATGTTCATTCAGTGAGATCTATCAAATGAAATTATAGATATAAACGGCCATATTATTAGCTCTTACAATAGTTTCGACCATTACATTTTGCTATCACAGCAGAAAAAGAAAGATTTTTACTGTACATAGTATACATACTAAAAAGCACATTTGTTTTAAAAATCATCCAGAAATAGTACCTAATCAACCTTTATGTTATAAAAAAGCTGTAATTCAGATGGCAATTTCAAATTACTTCTTGTGTTAAAATATTATCAAGAGATTTTCAGAAAAACTCAGCACTCGGCAGTTTCCATTGACAACAATGAGAGCTCAACCCAAGCTTTGGCAGAAACAATGTGAGGGCTAATTGTGTTTAGTCCAGTGCAAGTAAAGAACGATGGTAAATACTACAGCAGATAAGGGCAGCCCTTGCTGTTTTGATGGCACTGCGCAGTTAATAACACAGGAAAAACTCTACCCACACAGCTCAGGTTGATTCATCTCTTCCTCCCTTCATTATGAATCAGATTCCTTATTATCTTTTCATTGACTGAAAACCTGACTACAGCACAGTCGGTGGGAGTTTTGCCATTGACGTCAGCGAGGTCAGTTCTTGATTACCTCACCAACTAATACTAAAAATACCCCTGTGTATTTAAACCTTAATCGTAGCCTAACTACAGGCCTTTTTGAAGGAAAGAAAGGACCTGTTGCAGAAAGGGAAGACAGGTGCCTCCCTGTTCCATACACCTCCGGCGTGATCTTTCCAATGACGTAAAGCAGAGATAAGGTGCTGCTTTTCTGCTGCTGCTGAATGAACTGTAACCTGCGCCCTGGCCCTCCCGACATGTGAAAGACGTTCCCACAGCCACGTTAGCACCATGCATGTGCCCATGCCATCCGTGCAATCCTACATCTCCAGCCTTCGGAAGGCAGCACCCTGGAAGAAGGCTCCTGCTGACGATCCCAGAGGAAAGCACCCGCCTGCAGGGATAGCGCTGCAGGTCCCACGGGTGCGTCCGCACCTCACCACCTTCCTCATAACGGAGGAGACACACAGAGTCTGAGCAGAGACCACCACCACTAATAAAGACCTGCAAAGCATACTAAATTCCACCGCCTTTGAGGACTGAAAGGCTCTTTGGCCGAAAAGGAACGTGCATGTAGGAGGCCTTAACATTGTAGATTTTATTTCATAGGTGTCAGCAACACTGGTGATTGTTTTTAAAATAGTTCTCGAAATGAACAATAAGGCTACATACAGCCAAGAGCATTTAGGCAACGTTTTTACAGGTGGGTGTTTCTTACCGCAAGGTCCATCTTCAGACCACCGGGGTCACACTTAGGAGATGCGCCTCCTGTGACGTCAGGCTGCACAGCTTTCAAATCTACACTACTCCTGCACAAAAATAAGATATAAAAATTAGCTTTTGTGTATGCACATTTGTTAATGTACCTATTGTATAGCCTATTGGAATGGGAAATAGAAGGTTAAGCTGAAAATAAACTGAATTATAATGGCTTCACCATCTAATAAAACAAATGCAAATTGCCAAGATAGGTGATGTACATTTAAAACACAAGAAATGAAAGCACCTTCAAGAAAGCAAACTTCTGAACATGAGCCAAGCCTAGCTAATGAAACAACATTTTTCAGAGAACATCTACAAAAATGCCTTACTTCTCCCACCGGTCTTGCAGAACCTCATGTTCTATGGCTATGGATTTCAGCCTTTCAGATGAAAAGTTCTTGGCTTTGCTGCAGGAAGGGATACAACTTGCAATTTTCTAGCTAACCCATCTCCCTGCCTGAAGAATCCCGGTTTTCATTCTGAACCGAAATCCAGCCAAGCTTTCAAAACCATTTCTGTTTTTTTCTGTTCAGGTGTATTTATGAGCTGGGTTGACCAGAGAATGGAGAACACAGCTCCTCAGTGGGAAGAACCCAAATTGCTCAGTGCCCGGCTCTTACTCTCTCTGCTGCTGCCCTCTGTTATGTTTTCTCCCTTCTAAGGGACACTCTATGGGATATCTATCTGTAATTTCACAGGCTGGTTTTACCTCCATAAAGATCTGGACAGTAAATATCAGTAGCAGAGCACACGAGGGACTGATCTGCTGGCTGATGGGGGCAAGTTACTTTCTTCTCAATACGACACTTCAATGTCATCGCTTATTTTGTAAGAACAGACAATGACAATCTTACAACAGGTCTACGAGTAACAGGTATCATTTCTGCAAATTAATTACAAATTAAACCATCCATCTCAGTATTTTCTACAGGCAGCAAAGTGATAACTGCGTGTTTTCCAATATGCAGACTACAGCATCCCGAACAGTTTTCCCCCCCCGCTCCCCCCCCCGAAGTTCAGAGCTGACACATTACGCTCTGGCAAATCTTTTCATGACACACACGTCACATCACATTATACAGGCGTGACACCGTAACTGGACACGCCTGTCGAAGCATGACACGTCACAGAACAGCGTGTCGGGAAATAGGAACAGGCAGCCTTACAAACTGGGGTTAAAAGGCAATGTGGCTGCACTGGATGTTTTCATCAAATGTTTTCACCCAAATCTTTGTGAATAACGTGCAGGCAGCAATGCCAGCTCACAGGCAAACTGGAAAATATCTTCCCCTAAGCCTATAGTCACTGCTGCAATAAACAGCCACTAAACATTTGACTGCCCTTAATGTTTTCCTTCTTTAGGCAACTGTCCCTGTGATAAAGATGTCTCCAATATGCACATCTGCCTGCAGGAGTCACTTCACTTTCTCCCACTCACAGACACAGAGAAATGAAAAATTAAATTTGATCGGGTCTGTATGTGAGAATTCAAGACCTTGAGCTGGAAACCACCGGAGGCTGGTGTAGTATCCTGGCAAAATATCACTGCATGTTTGCCCTGTGCTTCTGTTCTGCCCTAGACATGTGCTATTGGCCGTGGCCATGGAGGGGGCACCAGGCCAGAGGCACCTTTGGTCTGATTGAATTTGAGTACAGTTATTTTCTTATGTCGAGTGATACTTAACGTACTCAACTTCACTGAGTCAGTAGCGTGGAGTCACCGTGTCGGTGATAAGTTCTGGATACAATTTCACAGAACAAGCAGGTTATGAAACTCCTAGGAAAATCATTAGTCACAACAGCACAGGAGTTACAGATCTTTTGGAGCAATTCCTGCCACTTTGAGAATTCTTTAAGATGTCAGACACTGGCTCTTTAGTTCACCATTTCACATTATTTTTATATAAATGCTAGGCTCCTGAGAGATTACTTCATGTGTTATTCTTCTATAGCACCCTGACAGTATCTCAGCAGCTGATTCTCAAGAACAGGCTAGTTTTGTGCTCCTAATTCAGCTATAAGTCAACAAGAGGTACAAATTACAGAGTTTTTGCCAACTGTCTAAGATAAAAGCTTAATAAAAATATACTTACAAGGATAACTTAAACTTATTACCCTACAGCTCCTTAGAGGTACTATATATGCTGTGGTTAAGTCAAATAAAGTATGCCAACATATAATCTTTTTCCACCACTGCTGTACACCTTAGACATGCAAGTCAAATATTAAGTGTTCAAATTATGTCAGTTAGACACCAAAAGGGAAAAACTGCAACAGCAGCAACTGAGAACAAAGCTAGAATATAAGCTGACACCTCTGAAAATGTAGTTCCTGGGCTTTAAAAGTCACTTGGCCCAATCCAGCAGTCTATAAAGCAGTGCTATTTTAATAGTTTAGTTTCCTGTTTAAAAAACAGATGTTCTCATTAGAATACATTTTCCAGTGATGTAGCAGCTGTTAGAAAACAAAAGGAAACGTACTTTATTTGTGAATATACAGACAGTCAGATTCCTTGTTTCTCTCTTCCTCACCTCAGGAAATTTGCCACCACTGGCATAAAGCATGAAAAGCTGCTAGAACAGAAAATTCTCTTCCAATCACATACATTAAAAGGTATTTTATTTATTCATCCAAAGTTAATTTTTAAGGCTTTCACAGAAGCCCGGAACTACAGTCTTTTCTATTCCAGATGGAAAGTGTTTTATTAGACTAATTCAAGACAAGGCTTTACTTCCAACTCGCAACGCTTCAGAACGTCACGTGAAAACCATTAGGCAGGGTCAGGCCAGAGCACTGGTGTACCTGGTTCATGCTGGAGTCACCCAACCAAGCCCTGTCAGTGTGTATTTTGCATCTTTTGTATTTAAACCATGCAAGAGCAAGTCAAAGGCAGGTGTCATATGAACAGCCACTGATTATACAAAGGCAACATATTTTATTATCAAACCTCTGCGTTTCTAAACTGACACTGTTTCTGCCCAGCTTGAGACGGCGCTGTACCACTCACGTGGGGCTCTGGTTACAGACTGCGCGTGAACAATCCAAAGCCTCCCGACCTGTTCGTGCATCCACATCTCACGTTATTTTGTCCTTGCCCACACAAGCTAGAAAATCGAAGTAAAGAGGAGTAATGATTAAGGAAACACAGCGTGTTTTAGGAACCAGAGAAAATCATGGTTAAATTGCCTATGTATAACATCCACAGAGAGGACCCAAAGAGTTGCTGCTCAAGAACTTACACCATTTATTTCATCCCAAATTTCAAAAAGCAGGAGGATTTGCTCTCCCAGCTTAAATAATAAAACCATATACTTACTATTGGCAATTAAATCATTCCTTGGTTCTACCTTAACATCATTTCAGAGATTCATTACAGCTCTAAAAATGTTGAACGCTATATTCTTCCTGGATTAAACAACCAGAGCACAATTAACAATTATAGGGATTCGTGTCTATCGCCTGAATTGGTCAGGATCGTATGTGAGCTCCTGTAATAGGCTTTCACAAAGGTTATAGTTTATCATACTGAACTTGCAAGGATTCCCTGTCTTTACCAGCTGTTAATTTGTTCTGTGTGAAGGAGGCAGCCATTATGGGTACATGTCATAAGGAATATGGTATGCATCCTTCTTTCTTACAGATTGTGGCCATTTTGTTTGGGCTTGGCATCAAAAAATAGCATTTTTTACAATTATGAAGATTCTAAAGTGTTTTCTAAATATTTATCGTAAGCTACCTATTGCACTTCTCAGGCAATATCGATCATATATATTGATATAATAATCACACACCTTCATGTAAAATGTTGTCATATTTTGAGATTAAAAAAGGAAAAGTAGCTTGACAGAAAATACCGGCCTGTGAAAACATGTATTATATATATTTCTGTAGGTAAGCATAAAATAATCTGAATAGTTAACAAGCACCTTCAACAAGAAGACTAAAACAGTCCTACACACTAAATTTTCAAGGAACATCTTTCTTTAAACCCTTCAAACGTTTTATTTGCAAGGTTTTTTTCTACCCCATCACTGAGATGAAGCCAGCCAGGCCCCTTTTCCCAGAAACAGCCCAAACGCACCTGTTAACGTTGCCAGCACTACTGAAGAGGCTCAGCACCAGCATGACCTAACTGCAGAAAGTCTGAGCTCACCGAGAAGAAAAATAAAAACATGGCTTTAATAACATTGATCTTATCCAAAAGCTCAAAGTGCCTCATACAACATTCATTAATTCTCCCAGCAGCTCTGTGAGAACAGTATTATTGTAATTTTGCAGATGGCAAGAAGTTAAGAGCAGTGTGTCCAGAGCAAAGAGCGGCTGGAGAGTGAAGAGCAGGTCTCCCCACACAGGAGGCCAGCCTGACCAGGCTCTCCCGCTTCTCGGGGATTAAACAGATCATACGTGTATCTTCAAATATGAAATTGCCAATACCGCTAGTGTAAGGGCCCAGGGGCCTATGAGGACCTCTGGCTGTATTTGACAGCCGTTGATGACGTGATCCTATACAGAGTACAACTGCTTTACTTCACTGGTTACTGATGTGATGGTGTAACGTTCGGGTGAGCAGTGGGAGAAGGAAGCTTATTCAGATCACGTTAATAATAAAAATGCAAATATTTATGCAAAGACAGCTGTTACTGTGTGCTACCTGGCAAACCATGCATAAGCTTTAACGCCATTTTAACACTATTGACAAAGCTGTAGCTCTAATCTCACTTTAGATTTAAGTGGCCTTCCTCTGGCCTATTCCCACAGGTAAATGTAAAAGAAAAAACAAAACCAAAAAACCACACACGCTCAACATGCACGCTTAGCTTAAGTGTTAGTGATTTGTTTAGTAGTTTTAGACTACCTTAGAAACCTATCTTTTCAGAATTTCACATGAGAAATAATATAGAATCTTTTTGGCATGACTGTCGTAGCAAATAGTAACTAGACATGACTTATCTAAGATTAGATTAAGGAACTAACCACTAGACAATGTAGCTTTGTTGGTAAGCAGGATATTCCTGTCAAGGGAGTGGTGAAGTGTAGGCCTGGCCACCAAACCAAGAAAACCACCTGGAACTGCCAAGATTAGAAGAGAATTCGGTAAAGGGCAATTGTGGCAGGGGGAGATCACGACTACCCACTCATTGACCACCTCCCCAAATGATACCACCTACTCAAAAGAGAACAATGGAAGATGACAGAGTCTGCACGCTGATTTACATAGCAAGTGAAGAAATCTCGACCAATCATTAAAGAGAATAGCAATTAATATATATTAATTGCTTGAATATGCAATAATCAGTGTATAAAAATGGAAATTTTTAAAACTAAGGTGTGCTCCCATCTTGGGACGAGCACCCCATTTCTGTGCATTAATGGAATAAACTTGGAAATACCTCTGCTCCATGTGTCACTGGCTTGCGCACCGGATAAAGAATCCAGATTTGGGACAGCATGACTAGTATTCTGACATTTTTACCAAGGTTTGGGGTTTTGTCACATCCATTAGAACACTTTACACAATCCCATTGATGAGTCCATTTCTTGGCTTTCTCACTCTAGCTCTCAACTTGGGAACTAAGTATTACCTGTATTACAGCTAAAGGCCTTAATCCTGAAAAAACTTTTGTATGGGAATAGTTTCACTGAAGTTAGCTGGGCTGACTGAATAGTCCTCCTGCAAGGAAAATGAGTGAGGTGATGACCAATTTCAACAGGCATAGACACCACTTCCATTCATGAGCTGGAACCTACCCGTATTTCCTATTTTGGGACACAAAAAATGCAACTTTTCTGGAGACAGTTGAATTTTGCATGCTCTGTAGACAGCACTTACTCTTCCTCCTTGCAATAGTACGGAAAAGACAACAGGTAGTGCAAAACGTTGGGAAATGTGAATAAGGAAAGCAGATGAACTTACACGTTACAGTCTGAAAGTATCCAAAGCCGCTCTGCAAGGGAAAGGCTGTGGTAGAAAATCTTGGAAATAACTGAACACTGAGATACTGTTACTGTCAGCAGAACAGGCACATCCAAGTGAATTTCACATTGCTGAATTTCTTATTAATGCTGTTACCAAAATAAGACATACAGTAAGTTGTCCAGCACAGCAGGCCCGTCACCCATACCCTCCGGGCAGTCAGTGAAAGATCAGTGCTCAGACGAAGGGATTTCCTGAATACATATTTAAAACATTCAAGTACAAGCCAAAACAAGCAACCTATATGATGTATTTCTATATCATTAAATCTATGCAAAAAAACCTCTATGCCACAGCTCACTCAATTTGCTTAAATATTGGTTTAAAATATTACTTCCCACACAAGTATGCAGATCATCCTAGACATCTGTTACAGAAGCTGGGGCTCCATGTTTGTAACTAATACATAAAAATATGGAGTCGCTCTTACAGAATCCAGATGAATCGGGTCTGTGCCCCCGAACCAATTCAGATTCTGATTTTGTCCTCCTTCCTCAAACGTTTTGAGGCTTTTTATGGGGTGCCCATGTTGAAGTGCACAGTGACCAGCCCACTCCCGTGCCATCCCGCCTGGCTCATCATGCCATTCCTGCTGATGCATCAAAACATCACGTTAACAATTTTGATACAAACACCTAGATACTCATTAACATTGGCAGTTCTCATCTACAAGCTAAAGAACAGAAACAAGATGGAATCTAGCAGAGTGACCAGCACATACATATATCCACAATAAAGAACCCCTACGTCATCTCACTCCACCGTGCAAGAGCCGCAAACAAGCCCATTTGGTTACAAACAGCATGTGCAAAACCTACCAGAGTATTTGCGTTCCTTTGTCCTTTGTTTCAGGCACTATTCTCCAAATGCACAAAAACCTGCAAGCGGAGGGAGCGGGGCCCTAACAGGAAGGACAGAGGTGTGCAGCGAACACTGTGGCGACAGCCAGAGCCCGGTGATTTGGGGAGACCGGGCGGACGCAGACGTGCCTCTCCCGTACGTGCCTCTCCCGTACGCGCCACACGGCGCAGCGCCCCGCACCCCGGCCACCCCTTTCCTCCAGCAGAGTTTGGTCCCGCAGAGTCACTGTTTGCGTCCGCAGGATTTATTTGACACTAAACTGCTGGGTTTTCTCGACGCTAAAATTTCACAGGTCCATGGACTCTGCCTCATCTGCGGCTCAACATCAGTGCTGAAGTGATGTGGTTGGCATCAGCCACAAAGGTCAGAGGAACAGAAACATCCTCACAAGGTTTTTATTTTCAAAAGTCTTGTGTCCCGCAGGATCCAAACTGCTACTGGTTGAGGAGCAGCAGGAGACCTGGCTGACATTCACTGCAGCTTCTTTTCCCCAAACCTTCCTTAATTTGCACTTTGCAATTGTCTGAAACTTTAGTTCTTTTTGTTTTCTTTCAGACAATGCTAATCTACAGGAGATTAATCCCAAGATACTCGTAATTTTTAAAAAACATATTGCAACTTGCAATTATGGTTTACTTATATTTATGACATATCAAATGCTATCTATGTTGCATTTTCACAGAAAACACTACTCAAAGAAAGATTCCTGCAGGTAGATGTTGTAATCGAAGATGCTGATCCTGAACATTAGAATTATACGTTGCATCTGGGGCTACTGACAGTTTCATCCCACCACCTGAGATCTGGGCACAGGTTTGAGTGCCGAAAACTGGACCCTCCAAACGCGCCTGTGAATCCATTTACTCCCATCACTACTGTGTGAGCCCAAAAAAAATGCCCGAGGCTACGGCTGCGTCCCCGAGGCTGGGACTTGGATTAATGGCGTTTAAACCTTTTACCTTTAGATCCGAGGATGGATTCTGCCTCTACAGCAAACACAGATTTGGGATGATTTCCCTGAACCTAGTTCACAAGCGTAATGGGGCTGGATTCGGCCTTTGATTTTTAAAGGTGCCTGGGAAAGCCTTCGGTCCTCTGCCGTGTCACCACCAGACGGAGCTCAGCACCGCCTGGCTCCGACACCTTTCCTCCGGGACGGACGGACGGACAGACCGACGCCCGCGAGCGGCGGTGAAAGGCAGCCCCGGGCGAGGCGCAGCGCCGCGCCCCCGGCCCGCTCCAGGGAGGGACAGAAAATCTGCCCTGCCCCGCGAGGCCGGACACGGTCTGGAGACAAAAGCAGCGCCACTGAGAGGCGCTTTGGCGGGGCGGCGGACAGGGCCCGGCGCGGCGCCTCCTCGATTTGACGCCCCGAGCGGGTTTGTCTCCCCCCGCGCGCGCCCGGCGGGAAAAGGCTCCCGCGGCGCGAAAAGACACGCGCAGGCACCGCTGGGATTCGAACCCAGGATCTCCTGTTTACTAGACAGGCGCTTTAACCAACTAAGCCACGGCGCCGGGCGACAGGCGCAGGCCCCGCGCGGCCCCACTACAGCAGCCGCGGGCAGCGCCCTCGCCCCGGCCCGTCACGGCGGCACCGGCCNCCGAGCTGCCTCCCGGCTGCGCGTGGGGCCGGACCGGCACCGAGCGCGCCAGCCCCGCTGCGGGGGTGCGAGGCGCGGGAGGAGCGCCGGTAGACGCTCGTCTCGTGAACCGCCGGCGATTATCGCGACCCCGCTGCTGCAGGCCCGCCGAGAAGCCGCCTGGCGGGGTGCCCAGGCACCGCACAGGTGACGGTACCGCACGGGAAACCGCAGAGTAATAAAACTTAATGTAAGAGCTCATTTTTCCTTGTTTTTCTCAGTTTGGGAAGGAGGATTCATCCAAAAGAAAATTTCCAGCCTATTCACATTACTGACGCCAAATGAACCAAGCCGCTACAGAGCAACTGCTTTTTTTCCTGTTTCAGTGGAAAAAAATTGGGGCTTTGATTTTTCCATCTGAAAAGGGTAACAAAAGAAACAAAGAACACTTTCAATTCTAATATAACTTTAATTATTCTAGGACTAATCTTTTCTAACATGCAGAAATTAGTTCGGTATTAATAACTACATTAAAGCCAAATTAATTCAGCTATAAAACTTGTGTATTTTATGTGCTCTGGTTTTAGGAAGAAAAAAAAAAACACAAACACGAGGAGCATTTCCTTTTACCCCCTGTAACAAACCGATAATATTTAATTACAGAGTAAAGAGGGGGAAAGAATGCTGGAAAATAATACAATTTATCACCTTATACTATTCAAAGCCGTACATCTGGAAAAAAAAACTATTCCCAAAAATATTTTTCATTTAACATTGGATTCAAGTGCAATTGTTGCTACACAATTCACATAATTTAAACAAGGGGGGGAAAAAACCTACCTACTTAGATTCCTTTGTATTCCACAGCTTGACTGCATTCCAGGCTTGTCACATGCCCAGTTCCAACTATTTTCCCCACTTTAAGTTCCTTTTAGAAAGAAATGTTGAAAAGGTTGAAAGCACTGCTTTTAGGAAAAAGGCTTTCAAACCTGGTGAAACACTTAATCTTTTATTAATTGACGTTCTCACAGACACTGAATAGATGTAATCCTCTCAGGGTTGCTCCTAGGAAAGGGTGGACAAAGCTGCTGGCCGGAGGGAGCCCTTATCAAACAGAAAGAACTTGTGCTGCCTCACGTCAGACGTGAGCCACGACTTTCTCCCAATGCCCAACAGCTCCTTTACAAAATCTTTGTAAGGAGTATGGCAACAAACTAGAAAAAAGTTCATGGACTTATTCAAAAAATTCACTCTGATGCCCACTGACAGCAAAGACCCTTCGCTTGCCATGGTGAAGAAGAATGGTTTAGCTGAAGAACAGAAGGAAACCTATCAATAAGTTACATATCCACCTATTTTCTTTGGTAAATTGAACTTGGAACTAGCATATTCATTTAAAATTGTTTAAAATTTCCCAAAGGACAAGTAAGTAATTTTATTCTCTAGTATCACGCAGCATAAATAAGATTTCTACTCCTGGGGCTTTTATTCTTTACTCAATATGTCACGGCTACTTAATGTATTTTATTATTCTTCATACAGAATGCTACGGTAGAGCAAGGCTAGAGGAAATTCTTAGCTTTATGTGCATATTAGATAAAGATGTACAGACACTCCATTTAGGCTTAAATACATTAACATCCCAAGACTGCCAGATTAATTTAAAGATCAGGAGAAACAGAAGATGGCAATGGCAAACTTTGTCTCACTGGAGAAGAGAGACGGCAGAACACACACCTGGATGTCATTTCAGAGTCACTACGCTGCAGGCACAAGAAAGGTTTTCCACATTCTTCACACTGGTGTAAATAGAACAAAAAAAGGCATTTCAGTTCATCACCCCTGGCAGACGTGTGTTATTTCACTCATGAAGGTACAGCTCTACATCCACACGTGTATCTCAGCCTGATTTTTGCGGTGCGCTGAGTGCGTATAGCTGTTGTAAACTTGACAGAGAGCGCTGCTCAAAATTCATTCCTGTAGTGAATGGTTTGGAGATTTTTTTCCTGAATAAAACTACGTTTTATGTGAACTCTGATTTTTTATTTTTTTTTTTCAACTAATACAGTATCATCCTTTACTTTTTGGGTAGTTTGATGGGTTTCCAGTTTTTAGCTGTTCTGTCTTGCTGATAATCACTAGGTGGTTTATGGCTTCTTTTGTTTACTTTTTTTTTTACCTTACCATTATCTGACTAAAGGAGAAACGTAGAAAGAAAAATAAAAAAAGGAAAATGGGTACATAACAATAATTGTAGATGAACTATTAACCCACTGTAGTTAGTACAAAGAAGTTTTTCTGCTGACTACAACATACTCATGAAGTTTAATCCACTTCTGTCAGAGTCAACATAGTATATAGTTCACCATTTGTGAAACTATTTACAAAAAATCTGAGGCATTTTTCTAATTGTTTGATATGCTTTAAGTATTGCTAAAATGCACCCAAAAAATCCTTTCCTCTACCAAGTCTCAAATTTCCTTTAATTGATACTTTTAGGAATGC
Source organism: Chionis minor (assembly GCA_013398295.1). NCBI lineage: Eukaryota > Metazoa > Chordata > Aves > Charadriiformes > Chionidae > Chionis > Chionis minor. The sequence goes on from VZSF01007214.1 coordinate 289,348, forward strand.
ACACATTTTCACTGTTGGCACATTCATAGAATGTGCTTAAAAGCTTAAAAAGCTGCACAGTGCTTTTGAATACCTGCTGTTCAACAAGAAAGTCTCATTAAAATACTCTAGAAATAATAAAAAAAGACGGTTCTTTTTCATGCAGTTTCACTTTATGGTTATTGACAAGGAGAAAAGTATACACAAGACCTTGCAAATCCACCACCAAAACCAGTTGGGGGACTGTAATAAAAAGCACATTTCAATGGCATCAAGCTTCCTAATGTTCTTCTTTCTTAGCATCTATTTATAATTCATGTTTTAGAAGACAGAATACATGCAGTTATCAGCTTTTAAAAGGCTCCTCAGAATTCGTACAAGCTGATTTATGTCCAGGAGCACATGAATATTACCTGCCTTGGTTTAGTAATACTGCTATATAAGTGACCAATTATTCTGCAGAAGCATCAGCTGTAGAAAACTGAAATACGCTTATTTTTAAAAGACACATACATAGCTCTCTTTTCTAAAAACAAAAAAGCATTTGTATATGAAAACTGGTGTCCCTACCAAAATCAATTTTAAAAAGAACTGTTATTACTACATCCCACTCCCGCAAAAGGATTTGACAATTTTTGCAAGTAGAGAACAAACACCATCAGTTTGTGTTCCCAGCCTGGCAGTCTGATGGCTTTCTTTTAACATTCAAAATTTCTTTCTTGAATAAAGTATGAGGTATGGTTAAAAAACAAAGTGATAGAACCTGAGCAATTTTTGAGTCTGTTGCTTTTCTGCTTTCTGTCAGGGAAGGAATATGATCCATCTTTTCAATATTCCACAGTCTTAATGTAGAATCCTGAGAAAAAAGATGCAATTATTTTGAGGTGTTTGCATGTTACCAAAAGAGTGATTTACATTATTTCCATAAGGATGAAATCTCATCAGATGAACCCTCTCAACTGAGAGCTAATTTAAAAATTATGTCTTTGGAAACAATCTTTAGCAATCTTGAAAATGCCTGCACATTTTAAAATAACCCAAAATAAACATACTTATCAAATTCTTTTAAAAATTTCCTGTAATTACTTGAGGTAAACTTGAGGTAGCACTTTTATGAACAACTTCACTGTTAAATTTCATCCAAAGAAAGCTGAAAACAAGGGATGAAACTTTCACATCCATTTATAAGCTAGCTCCTGAAACCACATCAGAAATTAGTGATTACCTTTGAGGCTGAGAGAATCCATTTCTTGTTTTTGCTAATCGCAACATCTGTTACCCAATCCAAATGACCCTACAGTAAAGCAAAATTTAACTATAACACAAGGAAAAAACCCTTATTATTTTCATTATAATTTAAAAAACACCATTTGTACCAATATATCCATTTATATGTCCATATATCCATTTATCCATGTGCCAATATATCCAAATAAATCCATTTTGAAACGCAGTGAGAAAAATCTTAGCTAGACTGCCTCGTGTCCAGTCAAGAAAAAAACATTGCTGTGAGGGTCATACTTTCCTACATCTACCTGAAAAGAGCAGCTGTTACCAGCTGGCTGTAACCAGACCACCAGTTGTAGCGCCCAGGAGAACAACAGCTACACCACTACAGGTTTAAGCTCCATTTAAGCACAGGTCTTTTCTATTTTTTAGAACAGTTTAATGAGGAATTTTAAAGAGAGATTTTACTTCTAATACTCATTGGCTTAAAAAAACCAAAAAAAACCAACTTGAGGCTGTTTATCACACGATAGTGGAGTAAAAAGCTGTGGGAACAGACAGCAGCTTCCCCCCATTTTAAGGGAAGGAATCCAATTCTGAGAGCAGCCCAAGTGAAGCAGCTGTATCGGATATCCTCCTTCTGACAACAGCAGCACAGCTGATTTGAGGTTAACAGCACCGAATTGACAGAAGAATAGAAACAGGTTAAAATGTAAAATGAATGATTTATTCTAGCTAGGGAGGTTATTCAAACAGGAATAGTATTAACAGATAAAATTCCTGGAGTTTAGGAGGGCATGGTGTCATTTTGATAGACAAATGCCACACCTGAGAAATACAATAAAAGAAGAACAGATATTTTCCCATCACAGAGTAGCTGTCAAACATGCATACATAAAACATGGCTTTTATAGCAGACTCTTTAAAAAGTGTTTTTAAATTTAGTTATGAGCCTGGAATATAATTACACCAAGGCACGGATACTGAACTGGAATTCTCCATAGTTACAAAGATATTAGCATTTAAACAGATGCCTCCTTTTTATGGGAAACTGAGTTAGTTACAGTGACTGGGAAATTTGGGAACTGGGAAATTTGCAGGATCTATATTATGTAAAACCCCAATGCTGGTGGAGAATGTTTACTGTTAGTGCTCAAAAGGTTCAATCAGTACAGCTCCAGCTCCGGAGGGTAGGTAAGCTTAATTTAAGGTAGCAGATGTGAGGCACAGGCTTATGAGCTCTCCTATGTGAAGATGCTATCTTGAACACAACACCAGCTGAAAGCTATTTTCGAGCCCAAGTTTTTGGAGGAAAGTGGTCTTTTCTGAGATCTTCAAAGTGTGTTTGTTAATGAATGTTTTAACAGAGCCTTGAATAGCGTATGCAGTAAGTAAAAAACGAAAGCCCATTAGAATCAAATTTTCACAAGACAGGAAAGAGACAAGGTTGCAAATCTCAACTCTGACATTGCTTGATTTCTGTGAAATTAATATTTGAAAAATGCATGCACATAGCTTTAAGAATACTGTTAGTCCTTTTCTTGACCCACGTGTCTGATCATTAGTTCAAGTCTCATGGATTGTTTCCACTAAAATAAGAAATGAATGAAAGGTATCATAATACAACATGGTATGTTTGCAAAAAATAAAAGCTGTGATGGCACAAAAAAATCTTAATGACAGTTGGACTTTTTTTTATTTTATTTTATGCAGGAATTACTTACTGCGTCAAATTTTGGGTTGTATTACCATGGACATGGAAGAAAAGAGGAGGGCTAGCTCTAAGCAGGGATAGCTAAGTACTGAATAGCCACCTCATTTACAGAATAGTTCATCCTAAAAAGCGCTTTAACATTGTGGGCCAGTTCCCTGACACTATAAGCAGTTAAGTAAAAAACTATGTAAGCTAGGGACTGAGCTAATTTTGACAACCTCAACTCCAATATTTACTCTTTTTTTTTAATGCTTCCCTTTTAAATGTACTGTCTTCTGCGGACATAAGCAAGCATGTAAACATACAGATATACAAGATGCATATTCATATGCAAAATGAATATATATGCTATCCAGGCTCTTTTTACTTGCTCAAAGAAGCTCCTAAAACATAGCTGCAAAACTCCATGCAATATAATCTCTAAATGAGTTCTTCATAAAAAGAGAAATGTAATAGCTTATTAACAACTGACTTGACAAAGGTAGTATCCTTGTAGATAATTGTATAAGAATACACTGTTCTAGAAAATTATATCACACAAATCCAGGATATATTCTTGCTGTACCTAAAAAGGATGGCCAAGGATATGTCAGATAATGAAATATATAATGCTTTTAAACCAGCAGTACATTTTACACCTTCTCATCAAACTAGTGACTAAATAAGAGCTTGGTACCTGTAAGCTTAGCTTTTTATAGCCTGCCTCTGTATCCCATATAGCTATAGTTTTGTCATATCCGCCAGACACAACAAGTGATGCTGAAATATAAAATCAGAATAATATATTTTATCTTTGCTTTGTCATACAGACTAATAAAAAGGCCCCTCCTAACAGTGAGTCAGACTTTATAAAAGAAATTATAATAACAAGGTATTAGTCATGCCTTAAAAAGACAGCAGAAGTTCCTTTCAGCTACTTGTTGTTAATATTCTTATTTTTTTAAAAATATTAATACATAAATTTAGCAAACACAAAACTGAGTGGAAAAAAACATACATGAAAAATTCTGTTGACTTGAAAAATTAAGGATGTATCTTGTTTAAAAATTAAAATATATATAACACTTTTATAATTGTTAGGTCAACTGTGAATAAAAAAAAAGTAGAGTTTAGTGTGGAAAGCATGCTTTCAGACTCCAGTATTCATAGGCCTATCTGCATTTGCATGTCTTCAAGCCACGGATACATTTTCCCCATGGAGTTGCTATTTATTTATTTATTTGAGTTGTCTAACACAGAAGGCACTGTTTGGGTCTGCCTGCAGATTAATCTGCTGTCAGCAGTTCAGGAGTCCCCTTTACTGGAGTATGCAGATGTGAAGTTGCCAAAGAAAACAGCCAATTAGATCACAGTGTACATAAATTCCCGTTAGTCCGTCCCAGTGAAGAGAAGAGAAGCTGTTTCAGTGCAGCAGCAGTTCACAGCAACACTAATTTCATGTTGGGGGGGCATTAGGAGTGGTCTATGATCTAGTGAAAGTAATGGAACTAGGGCGGTGAGAAATAGCTCCCCACTACCTGCAGATACAGGCAAACTGGGAAGTCTGGTTCTTCCTCCTGTTCTCCTCCTCCTCCAAGCATCAAGGAGACATCAGGTGCCAGGTGCCAAATTGTCTCGCTATAACTCATAAATATCATCTACTTTGAACATGGTAATTTACGTGCTCCATCAATATAGCTGAGAACAGCCATGACGTTTTCCGAAAGTACATTACTAACATATGTTGTTTGGGCTGTGAAGTAACATTACTTTTGGGGATACTTACAAAGACGTACACGTTTTCCTAATTATTACAGATCAGTACAGTCTTTACTGATGTGTTTTTTCAGCGAACTGATGTTAGGACCATATCAACAAGTGCTAAGTTAATCTTCTAACACTGTATTGTGTTTTTACTCCATTATGATCTTTTTATTATATCTCTTGATGGGTATATCAATTAAGCAAGTGTTCCAGTTGCCTGGCTAAGACAGAACACAGACCATCAACTTCAATTTACTTATTTACATGCACATCATTTTCTCGTAATTAAACCTGTTATCTTGGAAATGATGGATGAATTAATTAGCTACACCATTAGAGCGGTCTCTTGTGGTTCATCTGAGGTGTCCTATACAGAGGTATTGAGATACATCAGTATTAGGATAACTCACCATCTTGGCTAAAAAGGCAGGAACTAACAGAACCCTCATGTCCTTGGCTTAAGGAAACGGGTTCATGACACTGAAATTCTCCCATCTTTATGTCCCATATTTTCAAGCTTTTGTCCCAGGATGCCGTGCACAAGTAACGACCATCAGAGGTAAAGCAGCAATCTGAAATAGCATTGCTGTGTCCCCTGAAACACAGATGAAAAAACACAAGAAGAACAAGCTTCTGTGCCCATTACAAACCTCCCAAAGAGCCTCCTACAACACTGAGCACCCTGTCTCCATCCAGTAAAGCACCATAAGCATATTCTGAATTTTAACCACATGAATAGTTCTCTAAAGTCTCTGGAGCTGCTTACAACCTCACAGCCAGCAGGGGCTTAAACCCCTTACTGGAGTAGGTCACTTTGTAGGACTGAACCCTAGCTGTTAGTGACAAGTGACCAGCTGTTTTTTCTGTTCAATGCAGCTTAACAAGAAATTGTTCAGCAGCTAAAACACAACCACATTTTACTAAAAGCAAGTTATCAAAAAAAGCCACGCATTTTTCATTAAATAAATAGAATGCATCTATCTCGGTATGTAAATTTCAACTCAAACATTTAGAGGAAAAGATTAAACAATTGTAGATTAAAGGCCAATTTTGGAAGCAGTGATACCCATCAGAGAAGAAATCTGGACATTCCAGAACTGGGTGAGGACTCCAGTGCTTCCTGAAATCTACAGTGTGGAAAGGATTATGAGCATCTCTTACAGGAAACAGTGCTGTAGTCACTGCAATTTAAAAGAAACATTACAATGTTCCAGATTGAATTTCCCATCCAAAGTAATTCCTAATCCCTCAAAGGCAATTTTATTACAGTGTTTAAAGGCAGACTCTCTCTGTGATTATTGTTTTAAGAATTCAAAACTAAATTGGTTGAGTTTATTTAAAGCTTTTGATATTTTTAACGGTTGATTTGACATTTCTATTGTTGCATACTTCTTTCTTAAAATGATAACAATATCCTAAATTGACATAATGTTTTTACTGTATTACTGACTTCAGTGGGAGATAGAAGAGTTTAGCACATGAAGGCTCAGGAGATCATACTGAGCAAGGCTTCTGGGACTGGCCATGACCTTCTCCAAAAGCATATAAGAAACATTAATCTGGAAAAAACACCTCTGTACTCAGAGAGTGGCCATAATTGGTTCACTGTCAAAATTAAAGTACAGATTGAGCTGGGGCTTACAGCCTCTGTCCTCAATCCAGTCCTATTTCATACTTCCATTAACAATGTGGATAATGAGACAGTGTATAGGTATGAAATGAAGACAAAGAGGGTCTGCAGTTGTATGAGGCAGAAGATTAAAATTCAAAATAATCTGCACAAATTGAAGAAATTGGGAAGAAAATAAAAGGGTTGTAACAGTCTCCGTCATCACTGCAGTTTGTAGGAATCTTACAGTGTTTAATCCATTCTCTAACATGTGTGCTGCCTGATCAGGTCAACTTTGTCAAGTCTGACATTCAGTAGTAACATACAAGTAATCAACTGCACAGATAAGGGCTGGGAACAACGGACTACATCGCGGTTCTGCAAAAAAAGGATGCAACAAATATTGGCTCCTCTTCACCATCGGGCTGTCAAAAAATAAGTAAATCCCATCCCACTATGTATGAACAGAGGCAAGTCCTCAGAGAAGCATGTAATAATAATTTTTACGTTTTTCCAGTTAGAGGGAACACTGTTTACATTATGGGGCCATATAATTCAAGGAAAATGCAGGCCAATTGGAAAGATCTCAGAGATCAACAACAAGAATAATCAGTAAAATAGGAAATAATAATTGTTAAATTAATAAGGATTATTTAATCTACTGAGAAGACGACTTGGCAGATATGATAGAAGTTCTCGGATATATATAAAAACATAGGAGAAAACAAGGGAATAATCTGACTTCCATGTCTGCAGTGGATCTAAACAGAAACACGTGAGCTTAAGCTGCAGCCAAAATAGTCCACCTTAGGAAAATCTTTCTAAGGATCAACACAATGAGGCAATGGAACAGATTGTCTGGAAACCTGCGAGGTCTTCACTGGAGCTCCCTAGGAGCAGAGCGGATCATCCTGTGGTTGCACTGAGGCCCGCAAATTTTATGAAAGGCTAAGGTGATCCGGTTGCAGTGCAAAGCCTAATTATCACAAAATCCTCTATAAGAACTCATGATTAATTATCCATTACCAACATCTAGATATATTTTCTCCCTTTGTATTATTTTTGCTTCACTCCATGTTTTTAAAGACCTCACTATTCTAATTAATCTCCTCATTCAATGATTATACGTTTTTCCTAATCAGTAGAAATTAGAACGTTAAGTTTACCCTGCAGTACCATATTGCATATGCTAGAACCTAGAAGTTCTAAAAAATTAGCACTAGAAATGCTTAGTCATCAAAATACGATTTTTCAATTATTTACAGCAGGAAGCTTGAGTACACCATTTTATTCACTCTTTCTATATATGTCATTTGCTTGCATATTACTTTATTTAGTACAACAATTATTGTTCATTTTCTCTAGTACAAATCCTAGCATAAATTTCACTGGTAATTGTAAAAGATGCAAATAATGCCATGCATACTTAACTACAGTATAGTTTCTTACTCATTAATTGTAATTGAGGTGGATTGTGTTGTCATATCCCATAGCTTTATGGTCTTATCGTATGATACTGAAGTCACTCTTTGGTTATCAGGGTGAAAACAACATCTTGTGATTGTACTTTTGTGATGACCTATACAAAAACCAGCAAGTGAGACTATTAGTTAATCTGAATAATTACACCTGGATCTCAGAACACCGGTCTGAAAGACCCATAACATCTAAGCACCAATCTGTTTCCAAAATACTGCCATTTCAAAATGGCTCTTTCACTGGGTAGGACATCTCCTTGCCTGTGTCTGAGTGGAAGACAGGCCTCATCGTTACTGCTGATAGTATGATACATGAGCAGAGTAAATGTAAATTCACGTGCTGTCCTGTAGTAACTTATTTCTCTGCTCCGTTCCTGAAAGTAAGTCTGGAAGTGTGGCGCAGTAATGCCAACGACAGTTAACTGCTGGAACTCTTAGGGAGCATGTAAGCAGGTAATTATACTTTAAGAATGCAAACAGCTCCATTAAAATAATGTAAACAAAATGTGTCCTGATAGTGTCACCTAACAGAGACAGCTCTCATGAAGCCATTCCAATCCATTTGTTGTACTTTTTATTTTTAAACACAACAGATTTTATAACCACAGAATCACAGAATGTTAAGGGTTGGCAGGGCCCTCTGGAGATCACCTGGTCCAACCCCCGGCCAGAGCAGGTCCACCGGCAGCAGGTTGCATAGGACGGTGTCCAGGCGGGTTGGGAATGTTTCCAGAGCCAGAGACTCCACCCCCTCTCTGAGCAGCCTGTGCCAGGGCTCTGCCACCCTCAAAGGAAAGAAGTTTCTGCTTGTGTTCAGCTGGAACTTCCTATATTCAAGTTTGTGCCCGTCACCTCTTGTCCTGTCCCTGGGCACCGCTGACAAAAGCCTGGCCCCCTCCTCCTGGCCCCCTCCCTTTAAGTATTTGTAAACATTTATGACATCATTTACCATCAGACTCTGATTCACCATATGCTAATTTAACATTTGTAAGACTAGACTGCTCATATATTTAGAAGCTGATTCTGCAGGAATGGCAAACTCCCCAACCTGCAATCCCAAGTGGAAGCCTCACGGCACTGTCTCAATAGTGAAATTACCTTCAAAGGGGAGTGTGCTCCAAAAAAGAATCACTGTTCATCTAATTTTGGCCCATTATCTCCTTTTTATAAACCTATTCTGAAAAATACTGTGCTTAATGTCTTACAGATAACTTTCTTTTGCCTTTCTCAAGTAAGGATATTTGAACCGAATGAATTAATTTTCTCAATTTTTTGTAAGAAATAGAAAAAAATTAAGAGCTAAGAGCTGCATAAACAAGATGTAAAAGTGCTAAGTCTTACCTTGGATATTTGACACCACTGCTGCACTTACTGCATCAAAAACATACATGGTATTTTCTTTGTCTGAACCAGATACCACATATCTACTATCACAGGAAATATTACAGGAAGTCACAAGGCCTTCATGTTCTACTGTCCACTAAAGAGAAAAGAAAAGGTTTTAGAAACATGCTTGAGGGTTAGAGTTCCTGAACCTGTAAGCAGGTTCAGAAACATGGCTTTCGATATTCCCTTGTTTTGGTGAAAGCTGACAGATGTCTTTATATCCATTTTTTATTTTTGCATTAGCAATAAAATTAGACAAAGCCACCCTGTTCAAATTCTAAAATGTTAATTTAATCAGTCTTAAATGTGTCTTCTGAGACAGGTTATTATTCTCATACCTGTTTGTATCTGAAATAACTGGGACATGTTCGTCAAGAGACTTACCCAAGATCAAGAAATTGAGTACCAAAACTAGGACTAAAAATCAAGCCTCCCTACCCTAACTATACTGTATTGTGCTAACAAAGAATGTTTTGTTTTCTTACTTACTAATAACAAAGCAATAAATATGAATTTTACAGTTGTACCTTCTGCAAGATGCATTCAACAGGATACATACAAGCATTTTTCCTGTTTCCATATCCCAAGCCTTGACAGTGTTATCATATGATGATGTTACCACTCTAAAATTAATGTTAATGAAAACAGCAATCAATGTTTTCACTTAAAAAAAGGTATTTAAAGAATATATGACAACATTTAATTCTGACAATGATTTGACATCCTCACACCCACTAATTTAAAATAGATTTTTAGGGGCTACAGCAAAAATTACTGTATAGCTTAGTTGAAAAAAGGATTATTTATATTTCAGATAGAAACTAATAATAAAAATGTCATGCATGTAATTTCCAGTGCAGGCAGTCAACTCAATTTCGTTTCATCCATTACAAGATATTTAATTATTTCTAACGTCAGAATAATTTTAAAGCCATTATGATGTCCTTTCTTTAATGAATGTGAAGTGTTCTTGTCAGTAGGGTTTTTTTTGATTTTCGGTGGTGATGTTGCTGGGTAACCCTCTACCACAAACACTGCTCTGCACAAACACAAAGCCACATTAGACAACAAAGCTATTCAATAAAGTTTACTAAAACTGGTGGGTTTCCATAAAATGGGAGGTCAAAATTTTTTCTCTCACATAGCTTTATTAAAACATTCCCAAATATCTAAGTTAGTATTTATATTGAATGTCACTGGATGTGACAAATATTTTTAGTACCATTGTGGCTTTTTATTCTGATAAAGTGCACAAACTGTCACTTTAATGCATTTTGCCTAAGAAACTCTATGCATTAACATCCTAACAACTAAAAATACAATTATATTATTAAAATATTTTTATTTTCCCTGTATGCGTATACTTCCTGCAACCAACACAATCTCTGCTCCTAAACAGAAACAGGTAATACAAAAGACCACATGAAGTTTATGAACTGGTAGGCTTTTTGGCTGAAAAGTGGTTTCATACACAATGAAAAGTGGGGCCATACACAATGGAATTTTACTTGCTGTTTAGCAATTTTCAAGAATATACAGAATTGTCATAGAAAGTATAGCATGTATACTATTCAGTGATCAAAAAACTGATGCGTCAACTCTACAATCTGATAAAAATTTAAACTATGACATAATGATAACATATGCCAGAAATAGTACCCCTGGAGGCACTGCATGACCTACTTAACTAAATGTTAATATATGCTGCAGTTGTTTTAATTATTATGTCCACAGATCGACACTGACTTAAGATGCATTTCTTCTTTAATTGACAAGACAGGCTTAAGGGAAAGGCTATAGAATTAACATAGTATATTAATAATTAACATAATATATTAATAAACAATACAGACAGAAGAGAACTTTTATGAAGGTATAAATCTCACCAAGAGATGAACCCCTGAACCTTGGCTAATTCAGTGTTGTTCTTTTATACAAGTCATATATATTTATATACCCCTTTCAGAAAATATGCCTGAGACAGACTTCCAGTGCCACGTAACTCAAGAACATATTACACAAGGCCTTTGCTCTGAAAGTGGCCATCATCTATCAGACTATTCCGACATGCCATTTAGACAATAAAGAGATTCCCGTTTAATTCAGCAGACATCATATGCAAAACAGAAAAAAATTTAAGAGCTCCTGTACAAATTGTAGGTGAGAACAAAGAGAGACTTATGGCAGTTCATGCAGACGCAGCAATCTGGCAGTCAACAGTCTGCTAGCAGAGTACGAACAGCTCAAATGGAAGTGCAAAGACAGAAGGAAGCAGGAGGAGTGTACGGAGGACAAAATTGTAAGAGAATGACTTAATCACAGAGCACAACTGTAAGCAAAAGAAGTTTGACTAGTACAAGTTAGGAAACCATAGGAAAGACTGAAAAAGTAACTTATTTGTCCCAAATTTTGTACTACATGTTTCCACATGCACTGAAATTGAACCTTGAAATCACAAAAACCATCACTTTTTTTTTTTTTTTAATAAATTAAGATAGAAGATGGTCACCTTCTGTCATCAGGAGTCAAGTTGCACTCAGAAATTGGGGCGGTGTGTTCTTCTTCAAAAACTTGAATAGGAAAACCTTTCTCAATATCCTTGAATAAATCCAAATTAGTTTGATTAGGAAGTGCTTTGCTATATTGTAAAAATATACAAATCATCACAAAAAAAGGGAAAACAAAACTTGTGAAATCAGCAAAGTTAGTCTTACTTTAGTTACTCTTACAATTTCAAACTCTCTATTCCTTTTTTTCAAGACTGACTTGAAACAGAGTTCTTCATCTATTGCACCCAGACTTCTATTTATCTCCTCCCACCACAACAGTTTCCACCAGAAATGTCTTGAAAAGACTCCTCCTTAGACTCTCACATCCACATCCATACCTAAATCCCGGCAAGTCTTTTTTCATAAACTAATATATGGCTTTTCATTTTCATTCACATAGTTAAACTCATTTTCTTAAGGCCTGCCATCCCTGTATCAATTACTGCAATATCATTTTCTTCACAAATGCATTCTCCCCTGCTTGCAATCCATGTGCAATGCTCGTCCACAGATTTCCCTTTACTGTCCATATTATGTCATTCCCTCTGTTTGTATTCCTTCATCAATTCCTCGCTCTCAGGCACAAATAAAAGCCTCAACTTCAAATACAAAGCTCTCTGTGATTTATCCCAGACATCATGTCCCTTCTGCCCTACCTTTGATGCCAGGCTTTGTCATTCTGTTACATTTTCAAAATTTATGAGTTCCCCTTTGCTGTCCTTCATGTTTTGAAGGAGTCACCTATAAATAACTGGAAATCTCTCTTGTAATACAAAATCCCACTTAATGTCCATTTTGCGATTCCTACAACAGGAGATCGTTGATGTGCTGAGATGATGACCCATACTGCAACACTGGTTCATTTACCCTGGAATTGTTTAGGTTGGAAAAGACCCTCAAGATCACCAAGTCCAACCGTTAACCTAGCGCTGCCAAGCCCACCCCTAACCCACGTCCCTCAGCACCACATCGACCCATCTTTTAAATACCTCCAGAGACGGTGACTCCACCACTGCCCTGGACAGCCTGTTCCAACACTTGACAACCCTTTCAGTGAAGAAAATTTTTTCTAATATCCAACCTAAGCCTCCCCTGGTGCAACTTGAGGCCGTTATATTCCACCATCATCTTCTATGTATTTACTCTGTCACACAGCGGTTTACGTGATTTCAGGAAGGTACTATGTTTTTGTCACACATGTATAAAGTTCGAAGCACAGTGCAGGCCTAACCCGGGAGTAAAACCTTGAAGTTCTTCAGTAATACAAATAAAATATGAATCAAGTTTTACAAATGGATCACAGCACCTGACTGTAAACATCAAAACAAACAGAAAAGGGCAGGACCACTGCAGAGTAATTCACAGATCAAAGTATCACAGGATCAGTCATCATACCTTCATCTAGGAAATAATCTTCCATTTCCATGATTAACCCAATTACTTCCATTAGATTTTTGTTTGCATAAGTAAGTACCAAGAGGTTTCAGAATGAGTCTGAAAGCAGGCGACATAAGCTCCCTTCGTGGCGAGCATGTTCTTTCATTTGACTTCAATACAAGAATAAAATCTTGCACCCAACTACTCCCCCTCTTTTTAGTATCAGCTGTCAAGTCTCAGATCTAGAGCTGCTTCCTGACAAGGACTTTCCCTTGAAGGAGCTATCCTCCTAACTTGGCGGCTCTCGGTATCAGAAAAAACTGGAGTGAAAGTAAATTTGTTTTACACTTCCTCAGTTATTTTCTGAATGTGTGTCAATACGCTACAGGCCTAGCAACTGACATTAGAATCATTAGGAATATTGCCAAGAGTGAAGGGGGGAAAAAAAACCCCAACAACCCAGATCAAAGTTACCATATGTTCTTGTTCTATTTTTCTGAGTCAAAAAAACCCTTGCAGTCACAACTGCCCTTCTAGACTTACCTAGTCTTTGTCTGCTGTGCACCCTATTAATCTTTGTTTTCCAAAAGATGTGTGGACTGTCAATGAGATACTGTCTGTTCTCAAGAGGAACTTCAAATGCTTTCTCAGTACACTCACTCATTTGATATCTATCCTTTCAAAGGGGAAAAAAAAAAAAGAGAACCCCAAAGCAAAATTGTCAGGGCTGGTCTAGCCCCACACAACCAAGTCCTCCATGCTCTCCTTAATTCTAATTGCTTCAGCTGTTCTGGCAGAGAAGGAAATTAGGATTGTCTAGATAAAATTAATCTTATCAAAATAAATGAACATAATCTTGCCTACACATTGCTATCAGAAAGTTTACAATACTCAGGCAAACACTTTTAGATAGATTCTGAAAAATAAGTATTGCTCAATGTGTCAAATAAATCTTTCTTAGATAAAAATTATAAAGATAAAATTTCTTAGACAGATTAACCCTTCCACACTTCAGGCACGTGGCAGATTATAGCCTTTCCAGCAAAAAGAACATTCATGGATCTACTGTGCTTAAAAACAGTTAATAGATTATCTTCTTATTTTCGGGTCTTGATTTCAGTTTACTTACATGTAAAATAGCTGAAAACATTTCACTAAAGACAGAAAAATACAAGTTCCGGGTCTGAGTTCAGACAAAGCAGGAAAGTTTGGAACTGCCCATCTGACAGTTATTCAACTATAAATATCATGACTAAGATACTTTCCCCCCTATCTAGAACATTTGCTAAGATCTCCATGTGTTCATTTACTTTGGATCTGATCATTAAAAGATGGAACGTTTTTCATTCTACACTTCCTGATTAGGAATTCCTGATATTCCTGATAGCCATCAAGAGCTCCTAGATAACCTAACAGTGCTAACCTGAAAATTGCTTGGACTTTTTACACTTTTCAGCTTTTTCAGTATATTCGAAAACATGTTTGGATTACTGTAGAAACCTAGTACTGCATTGGTGATTAGTCATCGCTTTAGATTCTTTATAAAATTATTTCATCTGTATTCGTATCCTATTAAGGCATTACTATAACTCATTGCCAATTCTTGAATCAAGTCATGACTGTTTGGCACATGCCAGATCCCAATGCCTGCAATCTATTTAGCACAGCTGCGTCGCAATTTGCTTGCATGAAATTCAAGGGCTCACATAACTCTATGTCTCCAAGCTATCCTTTAGACCAAATTTGGATTTGATCACCCAGAGTCCATACACTTGCCCATTTCAGATCCCGCCCTGGTCAGGGTAGCTGGAATTTTAGGGAAAGTCCAGCTAACTGCACAAAACTTGGAGGAGCAAGAAAATAAAGGATGCAAACCAAGATTTAAATAAAAGGAAAAAGCAAGCACCAAGTATGAAACACCATAGCTGTGCTGGTAAGAACTGCGTGATCCCTAACTTCTACTTGTCTTCCACAAACAGCCATATACATAAACAAGGCAGAAAAGGGAACTTTCAGGAGAAAAAAAGAGTAAATTTTGTGTATCAACTTACACTTTCAAAATATTAATAAACTAGAGCTCTGATTCAGTGTATGCTACATGCGTTTACAAGGGTCACCCTTTAACATCAAAGAATATGTTCAAAGTATGAAATAGGAGTTTTACTATTTATCCACAACTGCAAAAACATTTACAGCTGCTGGTTTTAAACTTTGGTAAAATATCTTCAGAAGGCTCCTGGATAATTCAGTCTTCATGCCTGTATAACATTGCTTGATTTCAGCTGTAAGGCTTTTTTTTCAATTTGTCGTTGTTGCATTCATAACATACCCAGAGCTTCACTGTTCTATCGTAAGAGCATGAAAGTATTTTTCTGTCTTCAAAGCAAAAATGGCAGGAGCTCACAGTATCACTGTGTCCCCTCAGAATTTTAAAATGGATCTGTAAAGGAACATAGAAAAGGTTAGGAATATTTTTCCTTGAAATTATTTTTGATGGCTTAGTCCACAAGGGGGAGTATGAAAGCAAGAACTGGAGGAGAATAATAATTAAAAAAAAGGAAGTTCCACTTGTCTGAGAAGAGTTCACACGCTCCCCTTGGAGTGGGTTTACCAAACCTGCTTGAGAAGGGAAGGCTGACAGATGTGGATTTGGTTTTGGGTTTTGTTTTGGTTTTATTTTATTTTATTTTTAAGAGGAAGGAAGCTTGGGTTGGTTTGGTTTTGTTTCCCAATTCTTCCTCTCATGAAAAGTAGTATTTATCTGGACAGTTCAGTTCGGTCTCTCTCAAGCCTTTCAAGCCCTTTTTTCCTTGACTCCGGCCCATCACAGGGCACCGCATCAAGCTCTCAGACCACGCGTTTTAGCCACGACCGCTACAAATTTTGTCAAAGATATTTTGAAAAGGCTTTTCCTCAGCCACCCAGGAGTTTGCTCGGGCCCGCGCGGCGCGTGAACAGCGCTAACGAACCCCGCTGCCGGCAGCCTTCACCGCGGGCCCGGCGACAGGCCGCTGCTCCGCCCCCGGCTCTCCCGCCCTCCCCGGGGGCCCGGCCTGCCC
>VZSF01007214.1:305563-327999 GCA_013398295.1 Chionis minor
TGCCCCCCGCCGCCATGGGGCCGCGCGCGCGCTCCCTGAGGCGGCCGCTTCCGCAGGCGGGGCCGCGCGTTCGATGCCGCCGGCAGGCGCTGCCCGCAGCGGGGCGGGGCGGTCCCAGCAGCCGCCTCAGGCGAAAAAGCAGCACGGCACTATCTAATGGTTCATCTGAAAATAATTCTAGAAGATAACAGTTGGGTTTGTTTGGGTTTTTTTTTTTTTTTTAAATGTACTGCAGGAGACGAAAAGAAAAGTGGTATGAACAGCTTTCATCACAACTACATAAAATAAGGCAGGTTGTAATCACAGTACTAGTCATTTAGTACATCAGCCTCAATAATGTAATAGATGAAACATGGTGTTTGTTCATTAGAAGCTATCAAATAGGGACGTATAAGCTCTTACTTAAAACTGTAATGTTTGAAAGGTAGTGTGATATTTTTGCACAATATGCTGACCATATGTTTATGGATAATAACATAGTAAAAGANCTAATTTTAATACGAAGCGTGAATAGATCATGAATATGTATAGGCGTATTGCGGAACTTCATGAGTATGTATTATTCAATTGTATAAAGTTGAAGAACAAGCTGCTGCCCGGCGCGCCGTTGGTGGAGCAGGAGACTCCCCGGCCGCCCAGCGCTGTTTTGCTTACTAGTCGCTTGCTTTAATAAATCAAAATATTTCAATTGGCCAGTCTCTGTCGTTTAATTGGACTTAATTGGACAGGTAAATTATAACATAATTTGTGTCAAAGTGACAGTTTATTGGTTTAGATCTGCTGTGGTAAATGCTATACACAATCTGGAGATGTAAAACCAACTCCAAGTAGAGCCAGATACTGCAAAACTGCAATCTGAAATTCTGCGTTAGACCTGAAAAATACTTGCACCCAATGTAAGTTTTACATTGCTTTAGTTTTTAACTTCCTAACTTAATTCAGACTGAAATTTACTCTCCAGCATTTTAGAGGTCCAAGGCAATGACTTACCGTACAAAAATCATTTTTAATACTTAAGTTTATTAAAGTATCTTGTTTCACGTTCATTAAAACAGAGCCTGCAGTATTTCAGATGATGCTGCCCAGAAAGGAGTCTTTGCAACATTACATAATCCATACATTTTGAACATAAGAAGCATCACAAAATAAACATATGTACATTTACTTTCAAACAAATTCAATATGAATACAGTATCTACAGTGCTTCAAAGTATATATGACTGATCTACCGTCACAGAGGAGATCAAAAATTTGAGATCAAAAGTCACACCACACTGAAGAAAGCAAACGGCCACTTCAATACTGAAGTTGTTTTAATCTAAAAGGGGGAAAGAAAAAGAGGTCAGACCAAATAGTAACATGCAGCATTGAGAACATTTCATTACTTGAGCAGTTTCTTAAACCTTGGTTTAAGAGAGAGATCTGAGTTATGTGAAGCAAAAACATTTTCGCAGTGATGAGATAGACATGCAAAGGTGAAGACTTCCAAAATAACGGCTTGTGCAAGACACATAAATACATATATGTATTTTAGCTATTTAGAAATCAGAAGAGAATTAGTTTGTTTTTTCACTAAGAAAACCACCGATACCTAGCTGACGCTCCGTTCCAAAGCAAGGGCAGGCAGAGCCCTTTGGAATGCCAGCCTTTCCGTGGGTACGTGCCCACCCCACTGCACAGCCGGAGCCCAACCACTCTGCCCTTCGGCCAGCTGGATGCGGTACTGCAACACACACGCTGAGACTCTCCTTCAGCTCATCAGACACTAAATAGAAGCCAACGCTGTGACTGTTCCGCATGGGATGCACTTAAAGTTGATGATGAGCCCAAATAGAGACAATTGCTTTTGTTTGCACTTCAAGTATGTGAGCAAAGTGAAATCGCAAATCGTTCTTTTTCGATTTTCACATTTCTGTTGGCACTATGTTCAAGTCTCTAGTTTATAAAAATAAAACAGCACAGTCTAGATTTAGCAGACGTGTATGTAACTCAAGCATTGCCCTGCGTGCTTCACTGCTCCTCGCTCAAGCACAGAATTAGCTTAAGTATCAGTGCCACACAATGGATCTATCTGCATCGGATCTTTCACTAATTATCAACAAACCAAAGCAGACTCAAAACATTCTGAAGCAGACAACATCGCTTCCGATGTCTCCAAGTAAAGAGAAGTAGACAAAATAATGGAAATATGAATTGCCACCTGCACTTGCTCAGTTTTTAATTCTCATTCAAAATACCATCCAAAAATATCAGTCATCTTTAACTACGGCCTCCATTAACTAGCAGAGTTGTGTATTTAGTGCCCTTTACCCTAAGAGGCTTCTACTCTAAAATTAATTGCCCTCTAGCCTAAGATGTATAATATTTGTAACCTTTCCTCACTTCATTAAAAAAAGCTGAGCATTATTTTGTATTCATAAAGAGATCAGCTGATCCATATTTGCTGCAAATAGGTTCACTAGAACAAAAACTCAGAAACTGCGGTTTGGGTATCCACTGCAAAATTTGTAAGTGTTCCAGTAAACTTTCCATTTACCTTCTTAGAAGTTCTTTGGGTGACAAGCCTGTGGTATCTGTATCACTAAGACTGTCACTGCTATCTTCAGTGTCTGAGCTGCTCTCTTTTTCCAATTTTTTATTCTTGTGTTTTCCTTTGTTTTTCTGTTTCTTATGTTTCTTTTTCTGTAAAACAAAGAGAAATAATCCCTGATTTCATTGTGAAAGACTTGTTTTTTTTCTGAATGGCAACAACAGCAAAAAATTTATTTCAGTGTAGACTCCAAGCTTAATTGAGACAGAATGCTTAACAGTGACTCTTTTCCACTACTCAAACTGAGCTAAAAACATATACCGAAATCACCCGTTTCATCCCAAGCATTCCATCCCCCCTCAAAATAGAAACTTCATTAGTATACAAGCCATGAATGATATGCAGTTCTCAGAATGTGTCTGACATCTTCAGCACACAGCATTAAACTCCTCACAATATTGTATCTGTAGTCACATTGTATGTATGGAAAAAGCAGCACCTTAGTTGGTTAATTTTCTGTTGTGAAGTTCAGGTTTCAAGACACCTGAGAAACTCAGTTGCTTAAGTTCTAGCCCCAGGACATCTATTTTCTACAACCTAGCATAAATAACAAGAAAAAATCTGACTGGCAGATCACAAAATCAATACACAGTTTTAAATGAAGTTAAATAAATAAATTAAAAAATTAAATACCTTTTCCTTTTTGTGTTTGTGTTCTCTCTTGGTCTTGTGTTTCTCTCTGTTCTTTCTATGTTTTTCTTTTCTACTAGGCCCTGAAAACCTTGCTGGCACCACTGGTTCTTGTTGCCAAGTAGGGCCTAAAGTGCAAAGCAAATGCAGAAGCAAAAAAAAAAAAAACACCAAACACAAGAAAGAGACAAAAAAGGTAATTTTATGATTAAATTCTAATAGGATATTTTTTTTTTAAAAATCCAAGCTTTCAAATGAAAATGAAATGTCTACAACTCCTAGCTGCAACCTTCCTACTGTAATTAAATGCTTTTGCAATCTGTTATTAAAAGAAATCGCAAGGCTGGTCCTATATTTTCACTACAGTTTTTTGTCATTGCCTCTACAGAGCTACAACAAAATTGGCACACAGGCAAAGAGGTTCCTGCTAGTTGATGACAGCATGGTAACAAAGCATTTGCTGACGCCAGTTTGACCTAACACAGGCATTTAAGAGGTAAAGTACCTACTCAGAAGTGGTTTTTAAAGAGAACTATCGTGTATCTTACATACAGCTGCAATGTGTAGGAGTTACACACGAGAAGTCTACAGAACCTACCAGAAGAAAAAGCTGGAGGCAACTTTGGTCCGAATTCCTCTGCTGCATCCAGTTCCTGCTTTGAAGTAGGCAACAAAGAAACGCCAGGATCCGCTGTAGCAGCCACATTTGCTATAGAAAAAAACAAGTTCTTCATTCGAAAGGAACATAAGGTAGCACTATTTCCAAAAAGTGCTGAAGAATGTAAAAAAAAGTCTCTCTAAAAATCTCCAAGAAAGCAAACTGACAGCATCCTGTATCTCTGTGGACTGCTTTGGCCAACTGGATAGCCGACATTCTGAGACATGTCAACATATTGTTGTTTGGGGTTTTTTAATCAAAATTTACACTATACAATTACTAATTAAATTAGTATCAGTGCCTTTGTTTGCTTTCATTTAGTAACACAGTACTACTTTTCCATTACTTAGAATGAATAAAAGACTCCACAAGTTGTATGAAGTTAATAAACACTAAAAGTTAGATGTTAACAGAACCAACTGTGACAGTAAGTGGACAAAGCGTTTACACTGTAAGCTAAGTATATTGTACATTTTGTTAATTCAATGGCATACTGAAGATATGGGAACTTTCTACAGCTCACTTATTAAACTTTACTAAGAAGTAGAGTAAAAGATTGGTCTTCTCCCTCTTGCGGAAGTATTATGGCAACTTTTATAACTAGAACACAAATAAAATGCAACTTTTTTATGCCTTAGCAAAATTATTTCAACATTATATTTTACTGGAATGTCAGTATTTAGAGCATGAATTTAATTATCAAGGAAATCTGAGTTACTTATTTCTGGATTTGTCAAATATCCATCACAAGGCAGTCATAATTTATCAATCTTAAAATTTATCATAGGTATAAAATATTCCCTGTATTTCTCAGTGAAGTAAGCCCTAACCTTAGATGTTCCCCCGCCTTGTTTAACAAGCATATTCCATAGCGCTGTTTGCTTGTTAAATCTATAGAAGAAACATGACAACGTAAATAACACTGTAACATGCAAGGCCTTATTCAGCGCTGTATTATTCACATTTTCCACCATGTCAGATGATCTGTGCACCAGCACGGCACTGTCCTAGCAGTCCTGGAGTATTTGATTCATAAATGAAGGTATTTATAAAAATGAATATCCATTAAGTACTACCTTGTACGTTAGAAGAACTGTCTTCTTGCTTGGTAGGTAGATCAACTTGCTTGGTGGTTTCTGAATCTATTACCGAGGTAGTTGGTTGCTGTTCTTCATCACTCTCTTCTTCAGAGGAAGATGATTTTTCATCCGAGGAACTCACAAAGATGGCCTTAAATAAGTCCATGGATGGTCTGCTTTCTTCTTCCCGATCCTTATCTTCATTAGCTACCTGCAAACCAGCATCATAATAAACTGCATTTTAACACTAAAGAAACCAGCCAATCTCCCTCTGATAAATAGTATCTTCAGGCATGCTGACATGTATTTACAGAACACCCAAATATCACAATAGCTGTGAAATATACAGCCTTAGGAACTGCTAGTCCAAAATAGTAGAACTCTGAAATGCTGCTGAATTGTCAGTGTCCTGTAAAGGGTAATGCAATTTGTGCTACACAGACAGCTGAAAATAGATCCCAAGATATTATAAATTCTAATTTGTTAATTCAAGCTTCAATTATACACTACTAAATTTAAGCAACAGGAAAAACATCACCTTTCTCCCCAAAGTATGCACCCTCCTTCATTCAAAGCAGAAAAAAATATATTACATGCCTGCGAGCAAAGGAGGTGTAAGGGACTGAATTTAACTCCCGGACTGCTGAGCTACATTTCATCTTCTCGTAGGCTGCTACTTCAAGCATAGTTGCTTGTCCTTGTATGCTGTACATGTTTTACCTCTCAGAGTTATAACCTCAAAATTCTCCAAAGTACAATCTCACGTCTTTGCTTATCCTGAGTTGGCTCTCCTGCAAACTGATCCGTATTAAATCAATTCTATCTTACCTAACCTTATTTCAGGGTTGTAAAAGTTTACAGCTCTTACCCTTGAAGTTCAAACACTGTTGTGAACTCACCTCAGTGGGAAGAGTTTCACTCGGCCCAGTTCCACTTTTTTCTTCTGCTGGCACTGGTGGCTGCTGCTGAACATCAACTTTTGATCTAGCAAGACTAATGAATTCACTGATAGAATCTTTTTTCTCCTTCTCTTTGTCTGACACATCCCATCTTGAAGGCTTCTTTGGTTCTGAAAAAGTCTCAAACATCAGTTGCATGCCAAATTATCCTGCATTTCTTGGCTACTTGATTTTAAATTACTCTGCTTCTTCAGCACAGTTTGACATTTTTTAATCTTTCTAATGAATATCTGACCTATAAAGGTCTTCTAGGTGGAACAAATTAGCATAATATCACTGACTTCAGTTTTTACATCACTGAATTTCATTTCTTTGTGGTTTTTTAACTAAAAGGAAAAAAAAAAACAGGTGGGTAATTTCTCCATGACAAAGATACACTTCTTCTATACCATTATCTCACTTTTAGCTAAAGTAATAAAGTAACAACAAACTTACTGTTAAGACTGTTATTCTGGTGGATTTTTTCATTTGTTGCTTCAGTTACAGACGTAGTGGGCTCAGGCAGAGTTAAGAAATTAAACACAGAATACTTGTCTCGTTTCACTTTTGGCAAGCCAACAATGGAAGAACTAAAGGGAAATAAAAATGTTTATTGATTGTTGTTTTCAACACAGAAAAGGCCTCAAATTATCTACAACAAGCTGAAACACCTACAATAGTCCTTAAAACACATACTATTTTTGTCAGGGGTCACCATGCTTAATGAACCAAATAAAAACATTAGGCAGTTCTACATTACCTCTAGTATGACACAAAGAAAGAAAACATCAAGCCAGGTTTTCCACTAGCATATGAAATACTCAAGAATTTTCCAAAAGAGTTAAAAATATCATTATCAATCATCTTACTCAGGATATGGATCAGGAACATTAAATCTTTTACACAACAGCTTTTCAGGATGCCATTCAAACTTGTCTCTTGTGAGTTTGCCAAACATCTTCATCTTCACAGCAGTTTCCTTATCATCAGTATCATTCTGAAAAAGTCAAACATTTATAGCTGCTAAATAAGTAACAACCTACTAAATGGACTATTACTGTTTTAAGACTAAGAACAGGACAGAAACATAAATATTTAAGGATAGCTTAACAAACGGCTGCTTTGCATGCAGTGAGGATTTTCAGACGTTTGCTAAACAGAAGGGCAACGAAACATTGACATTGTATCTACAAAAGAGTTTTAAAGAAAAAGAATTTTGAAAGTCAGGGTTAAGGCAGCCACTGCAGCTCCAATGTGCTAACAGACTGTAAACGGCATATACCTCTTGGTCCCGAGGAACTTCGACTTTGTCAACATCATCTTCGTATTTGGCCCGGATAAACCTGGATGACAGTGTTGAATTTGAGGACTTGTAGAACATGGCTGCACGGAAGAACTCCTCTTGTTCTCTTCCTCGCTCCCATTCTGTCATACTTGGGTCTAAATAATGCTCCAGTGTATCGACTGTAAGACAAGGAGAGAAATGCTTAGCAGAGATTACAGCTGACATTAAGTCTGATGTTCTTCAAGCGAAAAATAAGATAATAAGCAAACATCCTTGCAAGTATTTAATGAGTACTTAGTTTAAGGATAGTATTAATCTCAACTGTGTTATTTCTTGATAAGCAGAGGTAATTTTGCAAGATAACAAGAATCATAGCATTTGCCAAATACAAGACAGATATTTTAAACAATTCTACTTGTAATGCTGACTCCTTACTCCTTGCCCTCTAGGGAATGTTCAAAATACATAATGTATTTTAACAGGTGCTTAAAACAAACAGTATAATCCAAAGCTTTATCAAATAACTAAATCACAGAACAAAAAAAAGTTAAGCAGTGAGTAAGTCTGGCCAGGCTCTGGTAACTTCAGGGGGCTTCCCGGTATATGAAGTGCCCGCTGATAGATACAGGAACTGGATACAGGGCTTTGTGAACAAGACAGACCCTGTTTAAAGCAACAGCTTTAAACATTTGCTTCCACAAGACATGGGCAACACCACCAGCCAAACAGACACTCTTACAAACAGAGTCTTAATCATTCAAGTTATTTAATTATTTCTGCATTTTCATTGTTATGGCTAAGGAGGCACTTACAGTTGTAAGAGGATACTCAGTTTTACACAGGGAAAACCCCAGTCCCAAAGGGAGGAAGTGTGGATACAGAGCTCGGGTCGTCTGTCCCAATGCACTAACCATAAGAGGCTACTGACCAGGAAACCTTTTTTCATACAGTGAAAAGTACTATTTAAAAAAACCCCAAAGTAACAAAACCATGTTTTCTACCTGACAAAGCACAGAACCAGCAGATGAAAGGGGTTGGGGTTTTTTTGTTTTGAGTAAGAGCTCCGCATGTATGCTATGATTTTACAAACACAAATATTTCTGTGAAGAATATAACTGACCGTGGCAGCCTGAGTATCCAAAGGACACGGAATACAAGCTTTGACAAGTGTGAACTAACTTCATTCCCCAAACTCCTCTGAAAGTGCAGCGAACAGGTTTTCTTTTGGCTTTTCCTGTCTTGTGTGGGAAAAGGCAAAAAAATTGCTGTTCTACTGTGACCTGATAATCCTTCTGCCTTTATGGGATGTCAGTTCTGCTCCTCAAATGGAAACAAACTACATGAAAATGCTTGTTCAGGCATAGTTTATGGTACTGGCCAAAGCTGAAGTCTACGTTGCCAAATGAGAGATGGGAAACCCAGAAATACAGGCAATTAAGTAGAACATGCTGGAGAGCTTCACTTCTGCTACAGCATAAAAGTATGAAACGTAACGCCTAAAATCCAGTCTTGCTGACACTTACAAGTACCTGAGCAGTTTTCCTGAAGTCAACACAACTAAATATCAGTTAAAATTTATTTTGATACTGGCCCTAAAAAGAAGTAGAGGGAGAAATGCTGCAGAATTCAGGAAAAGAACTCATAGTGAACACAGAACGCAACAGGATGAAAAAAAGGAAAGGAAGGAAAAAAAAAAGAAAAGAATCAAAACTTTTTTTTTTTCCAGAGAAAAATTAAAATATTGGGATTAATCTCTTCAGTTACCTTTTTCTCCTTGTTTAAGACTCTTCACAAAACTTTCATATCTTTTTTGTTTTTCTGGATTTTTTGCAAATGGTTTGAAGTCACTAGAACCAGCATTTGCTGACTGCCCCCCCAACAACATTTGCCATTTGTGAGAAGCTCCATCTGGGGAGGCAGGCTGGAATCTGCTATTTCGCGACTGGTGAGGCAACATTCTTGCTTTCATTTGTTGTTCAGATGCTTGTTTCACTTCTTTGAGTCTTTCTCTGTCTTTCTCAGATAGATACTCCAAAACAGAAGGAGCTGGACCTAAAACAACAACAAAAAAAAAAAGGCAGTAAGAGATAAACAGAAATGAAAAATTAACACAACTATTTCTGCCACTTTAGTGGAGGAAAAAAGCCTATCACATGCATTCTCTGAATGCGTATACGTTCAGAGGAAATGCTCTTAAGCATCAATAAACAGTATAATGGCAGAGACAGCAGATCAAAAAATGGCCACTATCGCATCTTCTATGCTATTTAACACATATTTTCATATTACTTTGTACACTTTACTATTGTAGATACAAACGCAAACCACATTTACAAATTACCTTTTTAGTGAATTTGCATGCATGTCAGTGAAACCTCATTTTTACGGGGGAGGGGGAACAGGACGGGACACGGAGGAGGACCAACACCAAAAATACCTCACAGCCTACTGTATGCCAAATTCATAGTAAGGCTACCAAAAAAAGCCACAAAAAGACCCTAAAACCCCAACGCAACAAAACACAATCCCACACAAAATTTTCTTCTTTAAAAAACTTAAGTAAATGAAAATACAGGCAAGTATATCAGCAATACATCTGTGAGATGAAACTGAACAATGACAAGGTATTCTAGCAAATCCAACTAGATTTACGATTTTTTTTTATATCAAAAAATAGTATTCAAGGCTAGACCAAATTTTTACTGTAATATAAACAAAATGGGGGACCTGAGACACAAGCAAATATTAATACCTTTTAGACCAGCCTCTCCTAGTCGTTCCCTCCTCTGAGACGCGTTCAAAGCATGCCTGCCTTCTTGTGCCGTATCACTCTCAAGTTTTCCAGTCGATTCCTCCAATGCCTTCTGTAAACGGTAGTTTTCGTTCCCAGCTGCTATCACAGGTCGAAAGTAATGGACTGGTCTGTAATTTCGTGGCAGGTCAGGTGGTGGATAAACCTTGGCAGGGGGATGACAAAAAAAAAAAAATCCACCGAGAAAGAGACAACCTTGTATTTAACACTTACAAATGTGTTTCAGAAAAAAGTCACCTCAACCAAAAAATTCCTCAATTTACATCTCAGCAGTAGAAACAGGTACAAGCTACTGATTCTTCTCGACCCAGTCAGCAAAGTGGCATCATAACACAGACTTTGGTAACAAATTGTTATATTGTTAATATATAAGGATACAAAAAATAGGAAAACAAGCACATCCAGCTGCAGCAAAATTAACAAGAGTCTTAATATGCATTGCTTTTGTTTTAGAAAGTGATCTTGGTATTGCTTAATAATTATATTTTTTAAAAACAGAAGTCACATGTCACACGATTTAATCAATTAATTGGACTACTGAGTACTTCTGTGCTTACTGTATTTTAATGTCTTTCAAAGTCCCTTTCCTTCACATTCTTCATTTAACTTGCCACTTCAAAGGTTATCCCTATGCCTCCCACGTGATGAAATCTTATGTACAATACAAATGTTCTTCCTTTCTCTTCATTAGAAAAAGGACCATGTCACACAATTCTGGTTTTCATTCTAATTTATGCAAATATATACGGCATAAATGATTCAAACTTGATAACAAATTAACTTGTCACCAAAACAGTGGATGAAGCACGGGGCCTGATTTTTACAGAATACTGAGTATTACATCTGAAAGACCTGGAAGCAGAAGATTTACTTTTTTTTATTTCAAAGTTAAATCAAACAATTAGTCCGACTTTTTGCCAAATAACAGTGGCTAGTGTGGAAGGCGTTTGCTCAAAGCCAGTACACAGGCCAAATTTAAATTCATCCTGTAGTTTGACAAATTTTAGGTTTGTATTGAATAGCCTCCAACACTATATTTTTGCTCATTCGGCAGTCTTTATTGCTGGACAGAACTTTTATTTCTAAGACCATAAAAACCACCGAGCAACAGCAAAGTCCGTACAGCTCACATGTCCATCTGCTGATGTTATTCTTAATACAAAAATATAAATATCCACTTACCTTGCGTGGAGTTGATGATTTTGATGCCAAGGAAAAGCCATCCAAGATTTTGCCTATATATTTAACTTCTTTTTCAGACCCTAAAAAATAACCGTAGAGCTGGTCAATATTAAAAACATGTACGTTTGGCAAAAAGCATTTTTTTTCTGAGTATTTTCCATTTTGCAATATACTTTATGGAGCATAACTGTAGTTCTTTGTCTTCAACGCCTTTCATTTAAATTTAAGGGTTCTGAATCTGGATTATATTATAAAGCTAAAAAACTACTACCACAAAGATTTCTGCAAGATGGCTAACGGTGAGGCAACAGTACCACTACTGTGCATAGCTAACATCACGAGTGTCATTACTTGTGTACAACTAACATCAACAGGTACTCTAGAAATCACAACCGTACTTCATGCACCTAAAAGCTGCACTGAAAATAAAGAATCTATCAAGATAAAGTTTACAAATGTTATTTGAAAATGCACAAGTATATCTCAAAAAAAAAATCTCTTTGCAAGTATTGGGTCCTATTTCGTAGCCATGATTCACAATCATTTGTCTCCTTCAGTGGAACTGAACACTGTATCTCACAAATCAGCACATATTGTCCTTTTAAAAAAGTAATTTGGGGGTTTAATCTACATTGCAATTAACGGAGGACGTTGGAAATGATTTCTAAATTTAGACACTTCAACGTAGAAGGAAGACTAGATGAAGTTTCAGATATCAGGTCTAGAAGATACCAATCCATTAAGAATTAGAATATTTGGAAAACAGAGACTACACTTATGTCATATTTTTTCCCCAAATACAAATTACACTAGCTCTTTAGATAGAACAACAGTTCTTACTTTTTTTGGCTTTATACTGCTTTGGGGCTGTCCAGCCATACAAGCCATCTCCAGGTTCCTCATCTTTTAGAACTGTATCATATTTTGAGAGTGTTTCAGTTGCATAAATATCATCGTCTTCCTCCTCTAAAGCTCCCACACCAAAAGCCTAAAATATATTTTAAATGAAAATAATGAGAATTCAAAAGTGTAAAAGCAATACTTTTAAGTCGCATATCAGAACACACCTACAGGTATATCTATCTATTATCTAAGACGTCCAGGAAACATGTATATACTGGGGAAAACATAGTGCTTCACCAAAAAAAAAAAAAAAGTGCAACCATCTACTGGAAAAGAACCCACAACCCACCGAACACAAAAGCAAACATATTCCACTCCCTTAGCAGGGAGGGACAGTGGGTTTGGTCTGTACAGGATGAGGACAGCAGCCTAATTCCACAAGGTAACATTTGCAGTCTGACTAAGCGCAGGTTATGTTCTCAAAAGGAAAAAACGTAAATTGGCATGAAAATTAAACAAGTATAATTCCTAGAAATATAAACCAACGGTGCTTCTACAGAAGAATTATAAATACCACAGAGGGACGCAAAACCTCTCTAGCTGACAGATTCAACATTACTGAAAGGATTCAGTAGAACTGACACAAAAAATGTAAAACAAAACCATATTGAAGATCAACTTTCTTTAATCAAAAGTAACACAAGAATTTTTTCCACCCAGCTCTTCAGTGTGAGGTATTTTATTGTTCTCTTTAACAATATCAGTAAGTGAAGGCATTTAAGAGATCTAAGGACTTGCCCACATATTCATATTAAGCACAACAACAACAACAACAATCCTGTTCTCAAACCACGCTTAAGATTTCTTACAATAACCCTACAATGACAGGGGGCCTTCCACTGAAGAAAAATCAAAATTTATTTATTCTTTACTGCACTAATAATAAAGTGCATTAAAAAAAAGTCCTTACCTGACCTGAAATGCCTAGTTTTCTTCCTTTACTGTGTCTCAGATCACCAAGTAAATTGCTTGTGTCTTCCGAACCACCTACGAAGAGATTCAGGTGTTCTCTTCCAGATACGCCAAACAATGCTTGTGAGGGGTCCAAACCCTTATAACCGAGTCCATGGACATTCTCTTTTGGAGTCAAATCTACAGGCATTACATCTTTTGGTGCAAATGTCACATTCTCTGGCTGGTATTCATCCTCTTCATCCTTGTACAAAATAGAAGTATGTAACAGCAAGTATTATTAGAAGCTTTATACATTAAGAGTTACAATATTTAGTTAACATGAGACTAGACATTTCCTAAATTACAGACAAAAATATGTATGAACTACACATGTTTAGGTAGCAAAAGAGTAAATTCTATTACATTAAAACCTTTCTTCACAAGAAGCACAGTAAGTATTTATGAGTACTTTTAACAAAAATTCGAGCTGCATGTTAAAATACTATTCAGACACATGAAAAAGGTGGGGTTTTTTAATGTGTTATCACACATTCTTACATAAGACGACAAACAACTTTAATACCTCAGAACCCTCAGACAGTCCAGGTGGTAATGCACAACCATATACTTTCACTGCAGGGTCTGTAAGAGATATAATAGCACCATATTAAATTACAATTCTTTATTAAATTTCCCTAAGAAAGAAACAGACCAAAAAAAAAAAAAAAGGATGTTTTCAAAAGAATTTTCTGATCAGTCCACGAATGCTAACTTTCTATTAATGAGTTCCGTTCCTGAACTTACCAGGTTTCTGCCTGCGTGGCTTTCTTTTGACCCGTGGTCCAACTCCTTGTCCTTCTTTCCAGCCCATTTTTCGTAACAGTTCAACCCCAATTGTTATTCTAAGAAGAAAACAAAAGGAGGGGGGGGAAACAAAAAATTACCTCAAACCACATTTTTAATATTTCTTCAGAAATAATATCCTTATATATCATTCAAATTTATGTTTTTATATCCCAATTAAAAATC
Organism: Chionis minor; assembly: GCA_013398295.1. NCBI lineage: Eukaryota > Metazoa > Chordata > Aves > Charadriiformes > Chionidae > Chionis > Chionis minor. The sequence goes on from VZSF01007214.1 coordinate 319,564, forward strand.
AAATCTGAATGCATTGTCATTTGCATATACACTACATCCGAGTTTATAAATGTTTACCTGATGCAAGCCTGCACATACAACAAAAAAGGAGGCTGCTTAGAAAGTGTAACACTGCAGATCTTCCAGTCTCTCTCATGGATTACTCCATGAGTGAGTGGTCAAACACTACTTTTCTATCCAATACAATATTTCTAAGTGAAAGGAACCATCTGGTTATCTCTCTTAAAATTTACTTACTTTGAAGGTCCTATTAAATCATCAAATGCGGTGGTTCCTGGAATGGCAGCAACTACTCCTGCAATATGTCTAGCTTTCTCTTTTATTCTGTCTTTAGCTTTGGACGCAAAATCATCTGTGGTTGTAATATCTTTTGGTGCTATCCCAAATTCACTAAGATCCTGGAAAATGCAGACAAAATGGAAAACATCAGATTAAAGGTATGTTCCCCCCAAATGCTTACTTACTCTAATGGTAACAGAAAGAAAACGGGATCTGACCCTTAGACTGGCTAAATTCCTCAAGACAATGGTACAGTTGCTTTTTCAGTAGCTTGAATGGTCATAATTTTAAACAGCTTCAAAGGCATCTGTATTTTCTGACAGAGAAAGTAAAAAGGTTGATTTGTTTGGTTTTTTTTAATATTGAGATTACAGGAGCTTCCTAACTGAATCTATGAAATACCCTACAGGACCTAGCAGTATAACGCTCTATACAAGTAATTTTAAAGTTACTTCCATTTTCGCTATTTAAGTTCTTTAGAAGATTTCATTGCCTGAAAAACCACGCTGTCACAGCAACTACTTCCAAAAGATCTGCATTATTTTATAAATCTACCTCTTCATCCATGAAGTCTTCTGGTCCAAGAATGGTTCGGTCTGCTCTCTTCTGCCGTGACGATACAAAAGTGGAAGGAGTCCATCCTTTAAAGAAAGCAAATATCTAAGTTACGTACTGTAAGCTGCAACATAATATTTGAAAACAATTTAAATGTTTCAACCTTACACCTTAAGGATACATCAAGGGAACAGCTATAAAACCGCAGTCAAAAAACTCAAGGGGAAGTAACTTCAACAATACTGTTTCAACTATTTACAGTATAATGATTAGCAGAAAAAAATGCTTAGTGACAGTTAATTTGTTTTCACCAACATTAAATTATGGTGATCAATTAACCCTTCCAAGAAGACAGAAAAATATCTAACCTTCCTTTGTGCCAACGGTGTTAAAGTAACCAGCGGAGAAACCACCAGTAAATGCTCCATGGAAACGCTGGTATCGCCCCTTTGCATCTTTAACAGTCTGTTCTTGTAGAGGAACTGGCTTTTTAATTCGTTCACCTACAACCAGATAAATTGGAAACTAAGTCACGACCGTGCATAAAGAACAGACCCTCCACTGGCTCCAGACGCCGTTTCTTCCTCGCCATTCAGGACTGGACCAACAGCGGCCACCCTGAAGTGGAAGGTACCAGCAGTTCACACTTATTCCCACCCTGCGGTAAGTATGCGCATACGCTGTTGATGTACACTGCTAAAGTGGAAGCACGAAGTGCTCAAACAGAAATCCTGAATTCCAGCAAGTTCCGAGAGAGTTTTTTCTCCCCCTGTGGAAGGAGACGCTTGGAGTTGTTAACCCCCTGACAAGATTTCATCACTTAAGCAACCGTCATGAGAAGCTTCACATCGCTAGTGTCCAAAGCTGAAAGAGAACACAGAAGCTACCGACTCTGACATAAGCATTTGCACTTTTTAAACAGTATTTCTACGAATTCGGCGGCAGGGACAGGAGTCGCGGCCGTACGGCAGCCTCTGGAGCAGCCCGAGTGTGTGTGAGGAGCGGAAGCGCCGATGTCGGGGTAACCGCGCGCGCCCGAGCCCTCGCAGCTGAACCCTGCTCCTCCCCGGGGACCCGCGGGAAGACCTCGAGGGCAGCGAGGCCGCCGGCCCCCGCCAGGCCCCGCCGGCCCCCGCCGGGCCCCCGCCAGGCCCCCGCCAGGCCCCGCCGGCCCGGTGCGGGCACTACCCCCAGGGGACCCGCGGCCGCCGGAGAAGGGGCGCGGGCGAGCAGGGCCCGCACGCCACGACGCTCCCAAGCGAAGGCCCCACTGGGGCGGACGGCGGCCCCGGCCCGGCCCTGCAGGACAACCCGGCGCCATCGCCTCAGGCCGCGCTGCCTCCCGACCCGCGCCACTGCCCAGCGCCCGCCGCACCGAACGACGGAGGCGCCGAGCAGGAGCAGGTAAAGCTCTCCGGGGGGCTCTTACCCTCCTGCAGGGGCTGCAGCGCGCTGCCGTAGCTCACCAAATCCTCCTCATCGCTCTCACTGGACTCCGCCGCCGCCATCTTGCCGCGGTTGGCGCAGGGCTAAGCGTGAGGGAGGCGGAGCGCCGGGGCGGGCTCGGCCCCGGGAGCCCGGTCCGTCCCTCGGAGCCCGGCTCTGCTCCCCGGCGGCCCCGGGAGCCCGGTCCGTCCCTCGGAGCCCGGCTCTGCTCCGCGCCGGCCCCGCCGCGGTAGCGGGAGCCCTGCCGGGGCCCATCGCGGAGGAGCCGCCCCAGGCCCTGCGCTCGCGGAGGCTCCAGCTGGCCCGGAGACCTCCGTGAAGAAACGTGGAAAAGGGCAGCGTGTGCTGCTGCACAGTAACCGCCGGAAGCGCCGTTTGGAGTCTTTTACAAATCAGTGGCGCTAGTAAAAGGTCAAACGCTGAGAATGAACGGCGTTGATTATCGATCAACTGCCTCGAAGCATCGCGTGGGCCCGGAGAGGCCCGCTCGCAAAACACCTCCCGAAAAGGTCGGCAAAAATTCTGTGGAAGATACTGTATCTAAATCGAGGTGTGAAGCAAACTGCACCCTGAACCCATACGAACGGGTGGGGGGGGGGGACGTGGACATCAATTTAATTACGCACTTTAGCAGACAGAAGGCAAAATTTGGTTAACCACGTTGTTTTACAAGCTATTCAAAAAGAATGTGCACAGGAATCGGTGCAGAAGTCTTTCAGCTCGAACCTTTAGTGAAAGAGCTTTATCCCTCTGCACCTCTTTGGGGAGTCTCACAGAATTACGGAACGGTTTAGGTTGGAAGGGACGTTAAAGCCCATCCAGTGCCACCCCCTGCCCTGGGCAGGGACACCTCCCACTATTCCAGGGTGCTCCAAGCCCCGTCCAACCTGGCCTTGAACCTCCAGGGATGGGGCAGCCACAGCTGCTCTGGGCAACCCCGGCCAGGGGCTCACCACCCGCACAGGCAGGAATTTCTTTCCGAGATCTCATCTAAATCTCCCAGTTTGAAGCCATCACCCCTCGTCCTATCACTACATGCCGCGGTAAGAAGTCCCTCCCCAGCTTTCCTGGAGCCCCTTTCAGACACTGGCAGGGGCTGGAAGGTCTCCCCGGAGCCTTCTCTTCTCCCGGCTGAACCCCCCCAGCTCTCCCAGCCTGTCCTCGCAGCAGAAGGGCTCCAGCCCTCCCGGCATCTCCGGGGCCTCCTCCGGCCCCGCTCCAACAGCTCCGTGTCCTCCTGCTGTTGGGACCCCGGAGCCGGACCCAGTATTCCAGGTGGGGTCTCCCCTGAGCGGAGCAGAGGGGCAGAATTCCCCCCTCGCCCTGCTGGCCACACTATGGGGATGCAGCCCAGTTTATGGCATCCCATATCATGAGAGAAACTTTTACTAAACATATTTTTATACAAAGACCGCATAAAACCCAATAAGTACTCACTGGAAAGACCCAAGTGTTCAAAATTTGGATTTTAATAATGTGGCTTTCCACAGTGTTAGCCATGAGAAACTCATATTACAATTTTGATAATTTGATTTCTCAAGCTGACATTTTACCTTAATACTCAGAGTCACTACAAGCACAATATATTATAAATCTAAAAAACAAACTCCAGTCCACCACAAACTCAAAACAAAAACCACTTCATTTTGTGCTGAAGATAGATTGCATCAATCCACAACTTTTGTAAGAAAAGTACCACCAGTTTCTTGAAATCCTTGAAAATAAATCACAACACAGTCTTGAGAGATTCCTACCGTTAACAGATAAGACTTCTGCATGGTTAGTTGTGTATTCTCTAATCCAGTATTTGTGTGTGTTTGTATATACAGAACTGGTTTCTTTCAAAGTGAAACTACCTGAGTTTCATGTGGTTTCAGGTTTCCATAGAAAATATTTACACAGTTCTATGCAAATAGGGAGTACTAAATAGGGAGACTTAATTTAGGTCTCTAATTCACTTAAAAACAATACAGTGGAAGCCACAGACATTTATCTCTATGCATTATCTTTTCTTATCATTACTAATTCGTAAGCAGTTAGCTAGAACATATAGTGGCAAAATGAGTTCTTAGCAGAGTTGCTGTTTCTCTTTGTTTAGGAAATAATTGTTCCTGAACAGTCAATTCTAAGTGACTTTGATTTAACATGCGGGCTTAAATAAATCTTTTTTGCACAATGTTAACAGAAAACCTTTTCAGTATCTTGTCTGCTATGTTAAAAGAGTTGGGGTAATCAAATATTGAAGTTTTCTTCCCTTTAAGGCTTTTATCAGATTAGAATTACTTTTGCATCCCAGTGGTATTTCCTCTTCCACAGTAAACTCTATCTCCTGTTTACAATCGTTAAACCATTGTTAAACCAGGTGACAATTGCTATTCATATCTGTTAAACAAGACAGTAATTCCAGTGCCTTTTGATAATTGTAACGAAACTAAAATATTAGTAGTTCAGGATAGCTTAGTTCGGTAGTTCAGGATAGCTGTTTGGCTCGTGAAAAGAAAAAAAACCAAGCCCACACAACATTTTTGAATAACAGCTCGAATACTTGCCAGTACATACAAGGCTGCAATTGAACCCTCAAGCCATAGGTGGACTTCAGGCTTCAGTTTTCCAATACATTTTCAACGTCTGGTTTTGAATTAATGCTTCAGAAAGGTTAACCATGAAAGTCTCATCCTACATGTTTTGTTATATTCTTTAAAACCAGTTCTGAAGTAGATAACTTCTTGTTGATTAGTTTTAAGTCGAGTCACTGGAACTTCAGACTAAAAGCAGCATAAGCGATATATAAAAGAAAGAAGCAAAAAAATGATTCATTTACAGGGGTGTTAAAACATGTTAAAGAAAAAAAGGAAAACATAAGTACAGGAAAATATAAAAAATATAATATCAAATACACTACCGTGTTATTTTTCAAAACACAGCAAAAAGACAAACAGCTTGACTTCACCTCTGCCTTGTCTTGTGTTCGATGGGAATATTCCCCCGAATATTCTTCCTGCCAACACATGGCTACTGGATCAGTTGAGGAAACGGAGACATGAAGTACAGACCTCGTAGCATTGTTTTAGCTTCTACAAAGCCCTACTTTTTGTTTTTTAAAACACTGCACAATAAAGGGGTACCAACTATTGTCCTGAAGCACACAGATTTTTATCTAAAGGCAAGGCATTATCTGGGAACAGTCATGACGATTTTGCCCCTGTTCGGCCTTGCAAACTTGACTCCCACTGAAGCTGCACCGTCTCATTTTCAGCACGATCTCACAGTAGAATAGGCAAAACATATTTGCTATTCACCAGTCGATGGGATTTTCTTTCAGTGAAGATGATGCTGCAGTTAACTCGTGCCCCAGGCTGTTAACTTGAAGCAGCAGCAGTGAAATGCTGCACCTATAGCAAATCATGTCATAGCCATCCAAAGCCCTTACGCTGAGTTTGTGTACTGTTTTTATACCATTTTGCTATTGCTTAGTGAATTTCTTGGTAAGGAATCCTTCTACTGGCACTTTTTACTTGCCGTTCCTGTCTGGTCACTTTTCAGTTCATCCGTCATAAAATGCAGAAGAACTTCTTTTGTTTATGAGAACAAGTTATCATTCTTTCAAGCTTTTCTGACTCGAAAATCTCCTCCATCTTGTACACTGGTAACAGTCTCAAAGCAGATTCACATCACTATTGCTACTGTGCCCCCCCGCCCTCTTTTTGCCATTCTCAATCTCCCCCCCNTATTATCCCTTTTCCTCTCTCCTCACCTAAAACGTCCCTGCAGTAGCCAGACGTTTGCTCATTAAGAACTGCACTCCAGACACTGGCTCATTAAGAACTGCACTCTTCAGAACGAAAGGATGATACCAACTTGACTAACTCACTGCACTTGAATTCATCCACCGTAAAGCTACAGGCTGTCAGGGTTACTGACAAAATCTTTTTCTTTCGGCTCAGAACAGAAGTTTACTGCTGTTCAAACCCACCAGCAATAGGAGGAGAAATATGTAACCATGTGTTGGATTCAGAATTCAAGAACTGACATGGAGAAACAGCCAAAGCTGACGCAAACTTCTCCCTTGATCCAGGATCACTAGCAGTGCGCTTTTGCCGATAAGCCCCTGCGACTCTCTGGGACAAAAGCTGCCTTTGAGGCACCTGTTACCATCCTGTGGCCACAAGGTCTGTAAAGTCACAAAAAAGAAACCACCTCTTTCCGGAGAGCAGCACCGGTCCCTACTAAGTCAAACCAGATTAATCTCTTCGGTATGCAACAGTGCATCACCACACATCCAGCAGGAAATGAATTTCCCAAAAGGAGACCTAGTGACCAAAGAGAAGACTAAAGATGGAAAATTCATATTTTCACATATCTTCTTCAAGATGGGGGAGGCAGAGAAGATTGACTGAGCAAGTGGAGTGATACAAACATAACAGAAATATGGCACATGATGTGTACAAGTACATATATATCCTATATAATATCGTGTGTCTGCCGTAAGGCTATCCCAGGTCTGGTCCCTCTTACCTCAGTATTGTGGGACAAGGTTCGGGACAACTCAGGCTCTGTGCTTCTGTGCCTGTTTTCAGCGCGGCCGTTGTCTGGATCACCTGGCAGGCTTATCTGTGAAGATGCACAAAGCCAGATAGCACTGACTTCTGTAAAACAGAGAGATTTCACGCAGAGATAAGATTCATTGCTTTCAGTTTCAATACTTTAGGCACAAAATGCTGATCTTCTTTCGTTGCAAATTCTTAAGCATTTGATGCTTTCTCACAGCCACCTCCAGTGTACCAGCTCACTGAATTTACTCTCTTCTAGTGTTAAAGATAAATATCGACCAAACATCGGCATCTATACGCCCCTTTTTCTGAGTGCAGGTCCCAGATTCCTAGCCTGTTACTACTCACTCTTTACAATGCAGCAAAGCAAACCTTCTGACTAATCATCAGAAACGGAGAAAGGCTGCGGTAGGAACCCACCTCTATTTAGAAATTCCAACAGCAATGAAAAAGCTACTGGAGACCAGATGTTCAACCAATTGGTGAGAAGAGCAGGGACATGCATTTTAGAGGGTACATCAGGTTTTGGAATGTTCTAAGCTGCAATTTACATTCCAGGGTCAGGGAATGCTCCTACCTAGTCATTACCCAGCTCAGCCCTAGCTACTGAGACCACGTGTGCCTTTTGCAAAAAAAAGCATATTCACGATATGCAGACAACTTACAGTGGCTTACTTAAGAAACAAGGTATCACTCATGCAGTCGTGCCAAAGGAGCCCTTTACCCAAACCAGGGGAAGGCACAGTCTGACGCTGCGGTTGTGAGGCCGTGGGTGCTCTAGCCAGGACACGAAAGATGGGGGGAGCCTGGGAGAGCTTTTCCTGGAGAAATTCGCTGCCTGTAGCACTGCTGACTTTGTTTTATTCGCAGAATCCACCAATGCAACGAAGAAAGGCTGCTCAAAGGTGTGACCCTTCGGCCTGGCTACAAACGCTTAGGACTTTATTTGGAGTAATGAGCGTAGCCTTTCAACGAGATCCGTTTTCTATACAGCCAGTGAAAGCAGTGCCAACTCCCAAGACGCTCACATTAATACTGTTTTAATCGCCAGATCACATCAGCATGGCCTATGCCGGCAAATTACTAGTTTATCTCTCATTTATATTAACTTGAACTAATTTATCTGTATTGCATTGGAGTTTTACACTGATCTTGCAAGATTTAATTTGGGAGGCAAGTGCATTTTCTAAGAGCATGAAAATAAAGCATTTTTTACACCCTAAATAGAAATCGGAGCAAGTTAAACTACTTTCCCGCTTCACCTATTTGTATTTAACATATAATTTGATACATCCATCCAGTATCTTTAGAATTACTGGGGAAAAAAAAAAGGGGGGGGGAAAGTACTGGGGTGAGAACGAAGAAAATCGGGGAGAGCAAAATCCGCGGAGTTCAGGAGAGGCGGCGGCAGGTCCCCGGTTCCCGACCCCGCGGCGCGGAGCCCAGCGCTCTCCCGTGAGAGCGGGCAGCTGACACGGCCTCACCGGGCGGCGCGGCCCGGGGCAGCCGCCGCCGGGGGAACCTGCCCCGCCCGGGGAGGGCTGGCGGCGGGGAGGCGGCCGCCAGGCCGGGGAGGAGCGGGACGAGCCGCCGGGCTCCGCTGCCT
>VZSF01007214.1:328382-472431 GCA_013398295.1 Chionis minor
GTCCGCCGGCGCCGCGCGCTCTGGCCCCCGGTCCGGCCTTCCCTCCGCGCGCGGAGCGTGGCGACGGGCTTCGGGCCGGGGCGCAGATCCCGGCCGCGGGAGCGCGGAGTGCCCGTTCCCCGAGGCGAAGCGGGGCCGCGTCGGTCCCGGCGTCGCCGCTCGCTTCGGCGGGCGATGCCCCCGCGGCGCGCTCCGGCTGCTCCCGGGCTCTGCTCGGTTCCCGTTTTTACGGGCTGCTCGGTTGTTCCCCCCTCCCGCGCTCGCCAGCCCCGCAAGCCTGCGGGAGCTCAGGGAACGCTGCTGGCGCCGCAGCGGAGCTGCTGGCGGCTGGGGGGGAGGGTTCCGCCGGCGCTGGCCGGGCCGCAGCGAGCCGGGGCTGCCCCGGAGGTAACTGGGCGGGCTGGAGCAGAACCTTTACCGAACCTTGTCCGGTGTCTTCGTCTGAGTAACCTTACTGTAACAGCCGGTGAGTAATCGCTCCTTTCTTAGTAGTCCATAGCAGGAAATCGTGAAGTGTGGCGAAGCTGTAATTATTCAGAGTTTTCACAACTACTTTGTCTATAGTGTGGGATGCCCCTAGGCTGCCTTGAGGCATGTTAGCAAAAAAGTTGGCTTTTAATGAACTTGTTAAGTTAGATAATCAGCTCTTCCACCTGTTTGTTTTTACTGATGGCAACTAAGTAAAGTTGAATACCCAAGTTCTGCTTCATGAGTCATAAGAGGAATGTATCTTCTGCATTCAGACCTACTTAAAGGACTGAGTTTACTTTCAATTAAATTGCTGTATGTTAGAGATAGGTTTACAGAAACAGCATTGAGATCACTGTAAACCCCATATCCTGGAAAGGAACAAAGCTTTTCTTATGAATGAAAACACTGTAAGATCTATTTTATACCTAATCACGAGCATCTTCCCCACTTTTCAATTACTTATATCTTAAGGCAGTAGAAAATGGATGTGAATCTGATATTAAATCTGGGTGAGACAGTGTTGCAGTGGAACACTCTTGCCTCTCTTCAGTCAGATTTTGAAAGGGTCATCCAGCTCCTAAGTGTCTCCATTAAGGTAGTAAACTTCAGATCAGGCTAGATGCTCAATGCCTTCTATCCCTAAAAGTTAGATGTAAGCAGGAAACCAGTATTCCTTGTTAGACATCAGTTGAATGGTCTCAAAGATCAGAGCTCTCATTCTGACTCAGTAGTTCTAGAAGGAGGGAGGAAAGAAAAAGCAAATAAATCCAACTCCCGGAATCTTGAACAGATCTAAGCTGTGAACCCAAGGAGGTACTTTGGACAGAGTATCTTTAGGCCTGGCGTGTTCATCTGAATGGCATGCTAGATGACTTCATGTAACTGGAACTAGTGATTGAGCTGTTCATGCATCTCCCCCCCCATTGCTTTGTGTAGCTTCCCCTCCCTTTTTAAATTGCACTACTACTTGTTTTTCTGAAAGGATTCAAGGATTGGTTTACCGGTTTTGTTGGTGCAGAATCACTTGCGTTTTGAAGGCTAGTCCTCATGTTTTTAGATCAAAAGATATTTACTTAATTGACCTTTTTATTCTATAAGCTGTGGAACAAAGTGAAAACACTGGCTTTGCATCAGTCCTGCTCAAAAAAGGGCTTCCAAGTACCATTTGCACAATGAGGTTGGCTTCCATACTTTGTAAGAACACTGTGCGCAACGAAGTTTTATAATTGAGGAATACTGAGCAGTTTGTGCAATATCCATTTGATCTTTTCTTTTGATAAATGGATTACTGTGGGAAGTGTACTCAGTTTGTATAGTGCCCTTTTGTGTATTATGCTTTTTGAAGTCTTAAATACAGCATACCAGAAAACAACCAACCGTATCTCCGAGGTGCAATACGTAGAACAACTTACTTAATTCTTGCTTAGCCCTTTTTTTGTTTGTTTGTTTTTCCTGTAAGGAGAAGGTGCCATAAAACCATGACTGGCTCTGCGTAAAGGGCCATGACCAGAAATGGGGAAACAGATACATAATCCTGTTTCCTGCTGTGACTTCTGTTACCATGCTGGAAAGTTAGGCTTGCTGTGATGCTGCCAGCTGGGTCTGAGGTGTGATGGGTGGCAGCTTCTGCAGCTGGCTTGCGCTGTTCCTCAGACTCCCTCTCTTCGGTCCTTCCTGCAGTGTCAGAGCTGCTCTGTAGGGACCTTGTCCTCTTCCCTATACCCCATCTCTGTCCATTATCTCCTTTTTCCTCATGGCAAAGGCCTGTTATATAGGCAAAATTAAATTTTCCTTAAACCTGTAAGATGCTTTGAGCTGGCTCAGATGTTTGGATTTATTTTATTTATATGTAGTTTTAAGGAAAAGACCTGTGCAGACACACAGGGTATGTGGAACTCTGAGTATTGCCCCTATTCTCTTTCCCTTATATCTCCCCTTCACAGCAACCTTTTTCAACCATTTGATTAGCTGCAACCAAACTTGTAAGAAAGATTTCCTTTTTAAAGACAAAACAACAATAAATCCTTGGTGGTGTCCTGAGGAAGATATGGCAACTGGAAGAAACATCTTACTTTCCACCAAAAAGAAGATGGAGCTTCTGTCTAAATTTTTTTTTTTACTTTCTGGGAAGATAACATACGGTGAAACTGGTTCTGTTACTGTGTTGTTTATCTGTACCATCCCATGCAGATAGCTTAGTTCAGTGTATTTCATGGTACGTGTCCAGGGCAAGCTGTACCTGTACTCCTGGGTGGTGCAAGCGGTCTTGGACCATCAGCCTTGTGCCTCGACCTCCTCCGCAGAGTTCCACATTCTTTCACTACTGCTAGCAGCAACGTGCGAATCAAGCATGTGTATCCCATGCATCCATCCAAATTCTGTCCCCAATTGCTCTTCCCTATGAAAGAGTCTGTGGTCAGCAGAGGATAATGGCAAAACTAATGATAAGAGCAACGAACAACTTGTTTTAAAAGCAGAGCAACACATTTAGACAGGATTTTTCAACAGGCTGACAGTAATTAAAGCAGGTCTGTGCTCTTGTGCTGCTTTGCTTCTGTGAGATGGCTCTCTCACCTCTAGGGAAGTTACTCTTTAAGCCTGCCGTGGCTCTGTGGAGTGCTCAGCCTCTCAGGCCTCTTCCTGTTGTTTGAGTTCTTGTGGGAGAAACAACTCTTTTTCAAGCTTTTCTGTGTGCCCCCCCTTCTTTTTTTTTTTCTGTTTTCATTGCAGCACACCACCCTGCTAAAGCAGTAAGTTTTCACAAAGGAAATATTCTCAAAACCCATCAATATACAGAACTTGGGATATTTATAAAGTAGTATTCATCCAGTCACAGGATCCAATGCTTGCATAGTGAGCTATTAGTAAGGTTATGCCTACCCTGGTGTGTTCTTAGGGTGGTGTTTTTTGGGTGGGTAGGAGCAGAGCAAGCAAGAGATATCTAGCAAATTCTTTCTACTTTCTTTCCCATCTTGGTTTAGTGCTCTGTAACACCCCAGGCAGACTGTAACTCTTCAAATTATGGAATTGGTGAGGAAGTGGCAATAAACTGTAAGAAAAAGCCATAGTTCATATTCCAAGCTTACCCTTTCTGTAGCTCTCCAAGCACCTGCTGGTACAGCACTAAGCATCCCATCTTCAGTTTGCTTGTTTTGAATAGCAGTCTGTTGTGCTATGTGGAAGCAGAGCAGGAGGACAGCTAGCTTAATGAATCTTTAGATTCTGATCAGTTTAATGAAGATGCTTATTTTCTTTTCCCTTTCTTAGAGCTTTGGTTCCATCTGCAAGGCTAGATAGTTATTGTATAGACCAAGCTGATGATTCAGAAAGAAAGGCAGTATATATTAGTCCTCCCTGCCAGGGGAGAAGGCTAAAAACAGAAAACAAGTAGTTCCATGAATGAAGCACCAGGCTGAAAATGATGATAGGTATGGTAAACCTGCTCGTGAATCAGCACTTCCCTAATTAACTCTCTGTCTTTCCCCTCCTTACTTGTTTGGGGTTTCTTCTGCAGGGCTTCCCCCCAGCTGTGGTTAATGTGTCAGTTTACTGACCTGCTACACCTGTGCTTCCACTGGCATTTAGCTCATGTGGTTCTTTTTGGTCATTAGTAGCCAGGCAACCATCAACATTGGCATTGACACAGAAATACTATTTGCCTGTTTGTTCTCTTGCCACTTGGCTGGTGGGACAGAAACCATGTTGCAATGATTCATGTCCCCCGTCATGCCATATCTGCTCATCGTATACAAGTTCATAAAACCCCAACTGAAAGTAGGCCTTTATGGGAAATTAAGAATCATCTGAAACTTTGTTAGTCAAGAGAGAGACATCTCTGAAGAAATATTAATTTTCATTTTGCTTAGTGAGCAGTGTGGCAAGATGGAATATTGTATGGGAAATATGTATTTGGAGTTTAATACAGTAATTAGTTCTAAAACTTTATATTTGGGGCCAGGCACTTAGAACTGTAAAATACTTGTTCATGGCACAGTTAGACCAGATCTTCGTCTTCCCTCCCCTCACTTTTTTTTTTTTTGAAACTCTGATAAAACTTCTGCTATTGGAAGACTTGCAGTATGTAGCTAAAACTTCAAAATTGGATTGGTAGAAATGTGCAAAGAGAAACTTTAATTATAGTAGTGGAAGAAGGTAAGGAAATAAACATAATTTAGCAGGACATAGGATCAGTAGGATCAGTTCTAGAAATACTGGTGTGAATCATGCTGTTTACTATGATTGCTATTACAGCCAAAGAGCTTATATGCATAAGTTAAATTACATACATGTTTAAATGTCTGGAGGATATGGCCATTTGCGTACACTACTGGGCTTGACAAGCTGCACAGGTTGCACTGGCTGGAAAGGAATGTTTTCTTTTGAGTAAGAAGGCACACCCACTTTCAACTCTGTGTCACCTTCAGACAGTGTGTGGCTCATCTTAAAAGTTCAAACCACTACTTCATAAAATGTATTATGTTAATTTCAAATGCTTACTGCAATTACTCATTGTTTGGCAAACAGTTGTGATTTTTTTTGTATCCATCACAAGTAGATTTCTGATACTAAAAAATACTTCTATCTTGAAGAACTTCCTGGCATCCAGATGAAATACAACTGCTGCTTTATTTGGGACCCATACTTTTGACAGCCGTCTTCACCGGTGTCTTGTACAGAGGCAAGATACTGTCCATCCGTAGATAACCTGGGGTACCTGCCTGCAGGCTTGCCTCGCTACTCTCTCTGCCCCTGTGTAATCTGTGGAATACCATCTCCCCCAAATCCCACGCGAGTCCTGGACAGCCAGCCAGGCACATCCTAGCTCTGCTTGAGCTCTGGCTGTGCCTGGTCTGATGGAGACAGCACCACGCCGAGGGCTCACGGGTGTTCATCATACAACTGTCTGCCAGATGAGCGGGGGGTAGTGTCTGTAAACTTCCATAAACCCCGGTGGGATATCCTGCCACCTAAGCTCCAGCATCGGCTCTATCAAGAGATGAGCAGCAATCCCATTGGGATCTGTCAGCATGCCCCGTTAGCTAGTGGGGGGATTGACGTCAAACATGCAGGCCAGCCTTCCTCAGGACATGCTTGTTATTTGTCCAGAGTCATGGAACAGTTTGGACTGGAAGGGACCTTCGAGGTCATCTAGTTCCCACCCCCTGCCCTGGGCAGGGACACCTCCCACCATACCAGGTTGCTCCAAGCTCCGTCCAGCCTGGCCTTGGACACCTCCAGGGATGAGGCAGCCACAGCTTCTCTGGGCAGTCCTGGCCAGGGGCTCACCACCGTCACAGGAAAGAATTTCTTCCTAATATCTGGCATAAATCTGCCGTTTCTCACTTTAGAACTGTTCCCCCTCATCCTGTGGCTCCACTCCCTGATCCAGAGTCCCGCCCCAGCTTTCCTGGAGTCCCTTTCAGACACTGGCAGGGGATGGATGGTCTCCGCACAATCTTGTCTTGTCCAGGCTATCCCAATTTTCTTAGCCTGTCCTCCCAGCAGAGGGGCTCCAGCCCTCCCAGCATCTCTGGGGCCTCCTCTGGCCCCGCTCCAACAGCTCCGTGTCCTTCGGCTGTTGGGACCCCCGGAGCTGGAGGCAGCACTGCAGGGGGGTCTCCCCTGAGCGGAGCAGAGACGGGGGGGAGGGGGAGGAGAAGGTTGGTTTGTTTTTTTTCTTTCTACATGTTACCTGACTCTAGGTACATAAATAACATATGGAAAAAATCTGTAACTCCTGTGCGGGTCTTGCCTCTGATAATGATATATTAAAAACATACCAGCTTCCTGATCCTGCAGTTCAACAATGCTATTCAAGCAAGCAGGAAGAAATAAAGTAACTAGCTAACTGAACTTCAGGTTTTAAAAAGCTTTTATCATTTCAGGAGCTAAGTATAATAATATTTAAAGACTTTAAACACTTTTTTATGAATTGCATCTCTGTTCTGGGGGTGGGAGGAAAAGGCTCCGAAACTGATAGCTGAGTTTATGGTTTGAATTGTCAGCAAGAGTTACTCAATTTACTTGCCTTTTTTTCCCACCCCCCCAAAGCATTCAATGAAAGACTAAATCATACTCAATTCTTGGTCATTTTTGCCACTTCCTTAGTAATAACCATTCTTTTGTTGCTATTTTATATTGCCAAATACAAATGCTGTGGGAAAGGGATCCTCTGCATGGAGGGGAACCAAAATGAAGCACTTGCTTGGACCTATCTGCTAAATAACTTCTTAGTACACAGAATTTATGCTTTACACAATCTTTCCCAGATTGTGTATTTCCCACGGGGTTTTTTGCAGATACTGGTTATTTTCACTGTCCTCCATGCAGACTTCTACCCACCAGTTTTCTGGCAGCCTGACTACAATAAAGAGTTGAAGCCTGCAAATAAACACAAACTGTCTGAGTAGCCCCAGCCCCTGTGCAGGAAATGTAAAAAGCTGCATTATCCAAAAGGCAAAATGGAAGTTTCCTGTAGGCCTTGAGAAATAAATGGGAGGTACAAGCTTGCAGCAGGTGAGCCTGTTGTGAAAACAGACTCCTCTACGAGAAGCCTTTCATGAAGGAGACGAAAGTGCAGCACTTCCAGGCATGCTGGAGGCCACACGGATACCTTGGTCTGGCAGTGCCTTCTCCTCTGAGGCCCCAGGGCTGGTTTTGCATTAAAGCTTCGCACACAGATGAGTGGCTGGTCCTGAAACGCAGGGAAATACTTCTGCCACTTTTTCTCTTTGCAGAGAGTTTAACATCGTTGCAGTTTTGCACTCATTGTTTAATGGGAGCTTGTTTGATTTCTGGGCTGCAGCTTGATCAAAGGTCCACTGAAATAAACACACCACTTCTGAGCCTTATGGGCTTGGGAATCAGGCAGTTGATCTTCCTGAAAAATTTCCCAGAAGTAAGCTGTAAAGAATTATTTGAATGGTGTCATGAAACTTGTTTGGCACAGAGGAAGGGCAGGGAGTTCTGCAAAGAAGTTGCAGTTTTATGGAGAAAATGAAGACGAAGGCAAGGCAAGGATACGTTTAGGAAGGATGCTTGGACTAAACGGTCGAGAAAGAAGTTGGAAGAAAGCATCACAGACCTATCCAGGGACATAGGGATCAAAGGCCCAAGATGAGAATCAAGTATTCAAACTGAAGGCAAGAGGAAATAATTGGCAAGGTTCAAACGAAAAAAAGCATGGATAGAATGGAAGGAGAGAATACTTCGAATACTAGTAGTAGAGAATTGTACAGAACAAAGTGAAGAAAAAGCAAAGCAGGAAAAACAGTGGCAGCCCAGAAGAAAAAATGGGCTGAGAGCAGAAAGCAACTTGTGGATACAAGACCACGTTTTACCTTTAAGTGTGCCTCGCTTATGTTTCTGTGTGTAAATGAGCATAAAGTATTTGGTAGTTAAAGGACTACTTTAATCTGAGATCAGTGCACGAGTTTGCTGCATGTGCATGTCCTCTTCGGTAAGAAGTTTGTCTTCTATGCACTGTGCTTGCTGTCGGTGCTTTCTCAATGAAGAGAGTATATGCTGCACACCCACGTTCTGGGTTTCTGCTGTAATTGATATTTTGATGCAGAAACATTTCATTTAATGTGACATTTTTTCAAGTTGTCTGGCAAGTGGTGCTTCTGAAGATGTTTGCACAAGCTTCCTGTCACTTTATTTATTATAAACTTTTCAAACTAGAGATTTGAAATTAACAATATTAGACTATGTGCTTTCTCAGTTGAACTAGTGTAATCTGGATTGATCAGCTCGTTTCCGTATTGTCAATTTGCTTTCACTTGCCAAGCCAAATAAGAACTGAACTTCAAAGTAGATGATTAGAACATCATGTTCTATTTGAATACTTGCTTTTGTTGTGCTGCTATGTCATTGCCTGACCACTCATAATTAGAGCTAGTTGAGAGACTTTTAAATACTGTTGTATCAAAACCAATTTTTTTGAGTTGAAACAAAGAGGGAGAGTCCAAAACAGTGCATAATTTGGTGGCTGGAGTACTTGAGGGAAAGCTTGTATCGGACAGATCGGAGCCTCCTGCTTGTGTAATGCACAATCCGGTAGGACCCTGATAAGCTTTGTATTGATATCCAGCAAGGCCACTTAAAAGGACATGCTTTATTTAATGGTAAGCTGTAAAACAGAATGGTCTTATTTGCATCAGAATCAGTAATTAAGGCTGCAGGGATGTCCTGGCTGGCTTTTAATGATATTCAAATGTTAATATTCAATTATTAATATTCATTATTGATTAGTATTAGAAGATGTTTGATACTTTTTAAAAAAAAAAGGAGAGGGCAGGACAAAGATTAAAAAAGTGGAAGGGAAACTTCCAACCTATTTTAAAAAGGTGTTACAATTGTGTTTCCCCAAAAACACCAACAAAAAACCACCCCACAGTCTTATTAATGTATAATAGTTCTAGCTTATCAGTGCTTACCAAAATACAATGGCTCGGTCCTGTTCAAACACAGGTTGCAGTACTTTGAGTCTTTTGCTTGTGTAAGGTGCGCACGTACACAGGAGCATTCTTGTGAATTCTGGATTTCATGTTTTACTTTTTAAGGGCTTAATTTGATGAGCAGCTGAAGGTGTAATCATCACCCTGTCAAGCTCTATTATTGCATATCCCATCTCATATTATTCCATTTCCCATCTTACTTGATACTGAGCGATCAATAATCTTTGTTTGGCCAACAGGTTTGCATCTGGCACTGAACATATACAGATGAAATAACTTAAAGCTTATTCATATTTCACACTTCTGGTGTAGTATGCAAAGGCCCTGTTGGGTTAGGGCAGGGTAGACTTAAAGATCTGAGAGCATTTGCTGGGTGTGGAGAAGAGCTGTGCAGGTAAGCAGTATTGCCCCAAAAAAAAGTTTGAGATGTAAAGAGAGGAACCTAGGGAAGGAGGGATGGGAATTATACTGGAGGCGTGAGCACCAGAGGGAACAAGAGCAGAGATCCTTAGGAAGGTTCTTAAAACAGTGAGCAGTGGTGGCACCAAAGCCTGTTTCTGACAGAGTTGTGTTTCAAGGCTGCATATATCCCAGTATGGAACTGTGATGGTTTGCAAAGGTTAAGCAGAAGCTTTGATAGGAGTTACTGCCTTGCCAGATACTGGTTTTATGAAACTCATAGGAACTTAATAACACTGTCAAATTTGATTGTATTTGGAAAATAGCTTTAAAAGATTTCTAGGGGAGAATAGGCTGGCTGACACACATACATAAGCTTTAAAACAAATATTTTCTGCCTGGATTTTAACGTGAAATGATTTGGTCATGGTGTTTCTTCTGCTTTTAATGACCAAGTTTGAGAAATGAAACACTGTCAGTCATTCCTTACTGATGTCAGTGTAATTAATTTGTATTCATACAGAACCTAGGCCACTAAAGTTCATTCAAATTCAGTGTTCCTCCTTTTTCAGAGTCTCTTCCAACAGCAACAAAAAACCTTATTTCCTTAATTCTAGGGATGTAATCCTCTTGCTGAGACTGGTCGAAGCAAACTGCAAAACCAAAGAGCTGTCCTAAATCAACAGATCTTACGAGCAGTAAGAATGAGAGCTGGTGCTGAAAATCTTTTAAGGTATGTATCACAACTTCCTAGCTCTCTTGCTTGAGCAACAATTTTAATTTTTTAAAAGTCTCTTGGCTATTGCTTTCCCCAGTCTACCTAACCACTCCCCTAAAATGCTGCATAAATTACTGCTGGACGCTTTGTGAATCTCCCTAGAGTTGTTTTTAATGCTGTAGCTCTATAGCGTTATTACCCACTATGAAGTGTGCTTTCCAAGCTGCTGTGTTGTAGCACATGAGCTGAATGTTAGGCTATCTTATGTTGCTCTGTTTGATCAGCTTTATTGCTAGTGATATTGTCAAGTAAACCTTGCTGCGTATCGTAATGAGTCCTTTATACACCTTAAATCAAGTAAAGGTATTGTTATGCTGTTGCCTTTTCCAAGATCCTTTAGATCTGTGCTCCACAGTGGAAAGGACCATCAGTTGCCTTATTTATTCCATGGAGTAGTGATACAGGAGTAGCAGGGTAGCGCATGCCTAATTTGAGATGGGTTACAGTTGCCACCAAATTCTCCTATGCTTTGAGGTAACTGGAAGAGACTTTGCCCTTTATGTATTTTGTCCATCAAATCTTTTTTTAAGACACAGTTTCTTATGCGGCTATCTTCATAGGAATAGCTTAGTGTTGACCCTGTCTATTACTGCCTGTGATTAACTGCTTAGTAAACAGTCCTGTAGCTTTGCAACAATCCATCACATCCACAGAACTGAAAATTTCCCTAATATTCATCTGCAATAATTTCCTGTAGTGTCTGTTTCTCTGCAACTGGAGGAACAATGGTTCTCAGAACAAAACAATCAATATACTTCCCTTAGAGAAGTGAAAATGCTTGAATAAATTAATATTTCTTAAACTTGCCATTAATTGATAGGCTGCCCTTTTCCTGTCACCTGCCTTTATCTCTACTCCTGGCAAGAGAGGTGATGGGTCCGAAGCTTATGTAGTTTTAACCTCTGTGACTGACTTAATTTTGCTTTGTTTTCTGGTAAATGACTGAAGGAGTAAGACTGAGGGTCTGTTGCTACTTCTGTATACAAAGCAAAATTCTTACATCTGCTTTTGAAACTGAACCAGTTACTGTCTACAAAGAGCCTCCTGCAATAGGATTTGAGGAGGGGGGGGAAAAAACCTAGAAATGCAAGTTACTTTATTTTTGGCTGAAAGTAAATGCTAGGCTTGAAACAAATGATCCATATAGTGCAAAGAGTTTTGTTTTTAGAACTTCTGGAAGTCACCCTTGTCTTTTGTTCTGGAAGTTCTGAGTTAAAACTGAATTCAGAGTAGAGTTATGTGGATCTTGAGGATATCACATCACCCCTGTTGCTGTCTTTTTGCTGTTTGTCATTACAAAGTATGTCTACAGTGCAACAGCATGAAAAGGCAATCAAATTAACTCTAAATTGGCATGGGCATTGGGAGCAATATGGCCATATTAGAGAAGTTCACCTGGATGGACAGTTGGGGTTTCTGAGAAAGATATTAGAATCCCTCCCGTGGAGAATGGTGAGCTAGACCAAACATGGAGAATAACTAAATTGCTGATAGCATCAAAGTTTGCCCAGTTATCTATGTGGTGCTGCCTTTGTCAAGGAAGATGCACTCCACCCTGGCTTACGCAGGCAGCAGATGTTAACGTTGCTTAATCTAAGCAATCTCAGGTATTTGATAAAGTACAGCACAGAAAATTCACAGATAAAGTTCGTTACTGTCTAATAATTTGGACTGCCTAATACAGGAGTAAAATATCTTAAGCCTAGATATGGATCAAGACCCTTTATCTTAAACTCATAGCTGTGGTTATACATAACCGTTTAAGACTCTTGAAAACAGTAATACTCTATGGAGAGTCAGGTTAGAAATAGTGATACAGTATTCTGAAATACACAAATCAGAAATCACACAGAAATGCTCTGGAGGCCTGAATATTAACATCTACTGTGCTAGCAGCTCAAAATGTTGCCGTGTAAATACAAAAATGGCAAAGGAAACAAAAAAAAAATATGCTATTTGCATCTGACAAAACAATCAGAGAGAAAAATTGCATTGTATTAAAAAGAAATATCTTTCTACATGTATATTTGGTTGTAAAACATTTTGTAGTAACAGTTTTGTGGGAAAGTTGTTTTCTTTTATTCTTAAGATCAGAAGTCTTAACAGATCATTATTCAATTTATAAAGTGGGGGAATCTCTTGAAAAAAGAATCTCCTGACTCCCCCCACCTCCACCCTCATATCTTCTCATAAAAGTTCACATCATCTGAGAATAGGATAGTGATTTTGTTTAAGATGGTTTAGTTTTGCTGATTAATATAGATGAAAATAAGCCTGAGCCTTAATTGCACAAAAAAATTTAGCACGTAGCAAACCTATGTGTCTGCATGCTGTTACCTGGAAACTATCCCAGGCTCTCTCATCAGAAAAACCTAATAAATTCTGAAAGGTGAGGTCTTGTATCATCTCTTAAGGAGATAAAGAAAAAAAAAAAATCTTAAAAATGCTGAGAATGCTAGCAAGGGGGTCAACCAGGCTTATGTACAAAACCTTTTCCTCAGCAATAAAAAAACCTGTATGTATCTTTCTGCAGAGCAACCACCAACAACAAAGTACGAGAGCAGGTACTACTGGAACTGAGTTTTGTAAACTCAGACCTGCAGATCTTAAAGGAAGAATTGGAAGGACTTAATATCTCGGTAGAAGTTTATCAAAATACAGAGTAAGTATAAAGCTAAGTTACTCAATTATTAACAGATCTTTTGTTTACCTCTGGAAACAAAATTGTTTCTAGGTGAATGTGAATGCTGGACAATAATTACATGAAAGAACAGAGAACCTGATAGGAAGAGAACATAGATTTGTTGACTAAGGGTTAGTCTGTGTGTTTGTCTTTCACTTGGGAAAGGTATGTACCACTAATCCTGAGATACAGAGTTCCTTCGTGGAGGAGAGTATTGCAAGAATTAAAAGCTCTTGGGGCTTTATGGGGAGTCACATGGCATCTAGCAGAATTTCTACTTCTAGAATGCTAATTGGCTCTGCATTCTGGAATGAGCAAATCTAGTGATACCTGTTCTCAAACGCAGTGCATACAACAGTCCTCTAGCTGGAGAGTTGAAGTCCAACACTGATTTGGAGCTCAGAGCAAACTTGAGGTAGTCTTTAAGGTGTCCACTCCAGTGATAAAAATCTGTAAATTATCTGGCTAAAACAGAGAAATCTTTAGTACGTGAAGTTGGACTTGTTCTAAGATACTTTTTCAGCTTTAAAAAGCACACTAAGCTTCAAATTGCAATGGATTCCTCAAAGATAAAACTTCAAAGTTAAAGGTTGTTCATTGCCCTGAGTACTGCAATGATTTCCGTATCAGTTAGAGGTCTCTGCTCCTAAAACTAAATGTTTACTATTTGATTAACATTAGCAGCTCAAGACACAAATTGAAGCACTTAATATAAAAGGGTGTAACTTTGGGTCCCTCTTGGCACTGTTCTCAGGTGTTAACTTCCAGGTGGGCTACGAAGTGTTCTTAACGTAGAGGGACTGAGCACGTTTCCAGTGGGGTATCTTTCAACTGAATGCTGACCTGGTGCAAAATACCTATGTTTCCTTTTTTTCAAAGAGGAACTTGTGCTGAAGTTCCTGCCCTCTACTCCAATGTCAAACTTTGACAACTATTTGATGTGAAAATGTTTTTCGTTCAAGATTTTTAACAGCCTGCATAGAGAGCAGTATGAAAGTTATGGCTGTGGGAATGACAGCAAGACTGCAGAAGTACTATTGCTTCTGCTAGCCAAAAAATATTTGAAATATTTGGATTCTTAATGAAGGGTGAGCTGTAGGTCAGGCCCCAAGGCAGGTAGAAGCCTTGCACCTGGACAACAGTGCACTTTTTATTTTCTCCCAATCCTATTTCCCCAGTCTGCTTTGAATGGTGTTTTACCTTTCTGGTGCTGTTCATTCTAAGCTCTAAATGCTTTTTAAGTTCCATCAGCTAAAACAACTTACTCCCTCTGTAACTGCTCTCCAGCCTTTAATAGCAAATAGCTGTTAATAGTTGCTCTCTGAATCTATTGTGCATATAGTCATCAAGGTCACACCCACATTCCTGGGTTAGACTGTATTGTGTTACACCAGTCTGAAGGGTTGGGCTTCCCAGTACTTGCACACATCTCAACTGGGTTCAGAAGCATGATGCTATTTCTGCTCAGTTCTGGAAATCCAGGATCACCTCCCTAAATGTTCAGTTCTCCCATGATGTTGACTACATGGGTGTGGCATCTTAGGAGCTTAAAAAATAAAATTTCTGTTCCTTTGAATGACAAATGCTGGTGTCTACAGGGACTGTGGGTGGTACTAGAATTCATTAAATCTGTAAGTTAGGATTTTTTTTTTCCATGTGCCTCACTTCCTTTTGGGGGAAAAAGTCTTGATATAGTCTGTTGTAGAAGTGTTGTGGTTTCTTCTAAAAGCCTCATCAGAAATCAGATCATTTGCACTGCCTGCAGTGGCGTTCTGGCTCTATATCCTGGAAATCCTTTTCACACTAGCAGAGCCACTTTCTGGATTGTGCCAACCAGTTTAAGGATTCTTCTGCTGCTGAGGAAGTGGCACTCCTACTCCTACCTTGCTGAGAGGGAACTTTCACCAGTAAGAGATTTTTCTGGCTTTGCTAAAAAGACCATAAATGAATCACACCTGTGGGATTTTGTAGTTGGTAATGGAACGCTCCAAACAATGATTACAGTCAATCAGTTGTTTTCAGGAAAAAGGAAAATACCAGATAAACCTTATAATTGCCTGATACTGATCTGTTAAACATACTCAACAAAGTCTATGCCTGGAAGCAATTCTGATCGTTCTTTTTTATAACTGGGCAATATGCTTAGTGGAACAGCAATATACATAGGTTTTGAGAGAGAAATGGTGCTCTTCAATTCATAGTAATCTTATTAGCCAATGTTGTTTACTAATGTGATCCGGGTTTAAGTCCGTGATACAGATGTGTATTCTCTTGAGGATCAGATTTTTAAGTGACAGTTCTCATCCTTATTACCCTTTGATATCTTGGAGGTTAACACTTGGCGTTGTCCACGAACTATGTAACTCTGAGTTCGTACTCTTAGACCTTTCACTGTTCAAGCTGGCATACTCTGGCCCTGCTTTTCCCTGTCTTAGACACACGTCACTTCTATGTAGGAAACCACTGGTAGCATGTAAAATACTGATGATAACTATTGATAATTACCATAGCTCTTACCATGACAGATCTCCTAGCAGCTGTGGAGCCATTTTCTGTCCATATAACTTATGCAGGTGTATAAACACTGAGGTAAATGGCAGTAAGCCAGCCTTTGAGAGTCTCCTTTTCTTTCCCTGAAGGAAAAACAGGCTCAAGTGGGGGGGGGGGGGAAAGTGCAGGCAAGTATATTTCCTAATGCTCTTCTTGAGGAGTCACAAGCCATTAAGCAGACTTTGGGCAGGAAGGAACTGTTATAAACTATGTACCTTTTACCTGAACACCCATCAGTATACTCTGTCATCAAATAAAACAAAAGTTATTACCAACAGACAAACAGAAAACAAATATTTCTGAATCTTTTTGTTTTTTTCCATAGAGAGACTTTCAGCATTCCCTTGGTACCTCTTGGCCTGAAGGAAACCAAAGAAGTAGACTTCACGCTCCCCCTCAAGGTACATTTCAGAGACACATTTCAGAATGGTTAACAGGAATAACTTACATTCCAGATTTGTTTAAAGAACCAGAAGTGTTTTGTGTACAAATTATTTTTTGTTTCATTTGCCCTAAAATTGAGATCACAATGTGTTTAAAAATTAACCACCAATTATTTGGGTCATTGCTCATATCTAACTAGGACAAGGAGTTGGAAGGTGCTATAAGAAATCCCACTTTGGAGACAGTGCAGTTAAACCAAAGAGAATAAAAATTCCTTCTACAGTTTTTGGTTCGGATAAGAATATCAATTACTACTCTAAGTGTGAAAGGGAGTAGTAATGAAGGTTTTACTCAGCATAATGCAGTGATACTCCATCTTGCACTAACCAAGCTAGCTCAGTTATTTTAGCTAATAGGGTTCATTTGTCCCTTTCAGAACCACTAAGTCTTGGGTTTTTTTAAAACCCAGCGGAGCTGATGTAAGAGCTGTTTGGTTCCTTTGCACCAGACTGAAATTTCTTGTCTCAGATATAAAATAAAATTACTAGTTCTATTGGTTTTTTTGTAGTGTCACATGTTACTGTACTATTGACTGGAAAGGAGTAGATACCACGCAAATCACAATTGAATCATTTTTGTACTGTTTGCAACTGCAGGAAAAAAATGAATAGTTTAGGTTAATTCTAGATATTCAAATTTTTTACTTTTTTTTAGGACTTCATTCTGGAACATTATAGCGAAGATAGTTCTGAGTATGAAGACGAAATAGCAGACCTCATGGATCTGAGACAAGTAAGTTCAAGTATGGCATACCATGAGGTCTTATAATCTAAAGTTGTAAGTAGTAATGTTTGTATGGCATCAGAATATGTCCCTACTACTTATAATTTACCATATTCTAATTGACTTAACTTCTGAGATACGGAACATGAATGTTCATTGTCCAAGAGCTTCGTAGTCTGAACAGAGAACAAGTGAAAAGGATGAAGTTATGGAAAGTGATTGAGCTATTGAAACAGCTTTGTAAATTCTGTAAATCTAAGATACGTCTTATCTAATTTTTTATTATAAAGTATTTTAAGTTTAAGAGGAAGAGTGTTGAAGTGAATTCATCTGGCAAAGTATTGTAGTAGAATGGTGGTTATTTCTAGCTATTGTTTGTTTCCTGTATCATACTAGAAACATTAACTTTCTTCATAGTTTTCATAAAATATCTACAATCTTTATTTAATTAGCTCTGAGACTTGCCAAACAGATCCCTTTTACTTCCTTAATTAACTCAGAGACTTGCCAAATGGGTCTTCTTTGTTTCCTTGCCACTTCTGTGCAGCTGAAAAGCTCTTATTTGGAATACATCCATATGGCCTTAAGCTTGCTGTTCTCAGATTCCACACATTTCTATGATATGCAGAAGTCCACAGGAAGCAGAGCTTTTAACCTTTGTGTTTCAGTGTTCATCCTGGAACTCGGCAGAATGTGGTTTATTTTGATCTATTGTATTTTAAGGCCTGCCGCACTCCTAGCCGAGATGAAGCTGGCATTGAGATGTTGATAAGCTATTTCCTTCAACTTGGTTATGTAGAAAACAGATTTTTCCCTCCCACCAGGCACATGGGAGTTTTATTCACATGGTAAGTGTGTAGTTCATGTTTGTCTTTTGTCGTGGTGTGTTGTGTGTCTGGTTTTCTGTGTGGTGGCTTTTTTTTAAGAATACTGTTAATCATTAACTGCCTTCTGTTTAAATTCAGCATGTCAGTGTGTTTCTCCACCCCATTCCCTGCAATGTGCTGTCAATTTTTTAATTAGTGTTAAGAGTAAAACTGAATACAATAAATACACCCTTTTCATGCTTAGAGTGAAGCGATTGGCTAGATTATGATTTGGGCTACAGGTTAGCACAAGGGGAAAAAGAGAGAGAAGATCTTCATTTTGGATACCTGCAGATGTTTCCTGGAGTCTGAACCTTGGTGCATGAAGCAGATGGGGGAATGGGTCAGACCTTAATTCCCCTCCTTCAGTTTGTTAAGAATTGGATTTGGGCCAGAGGAGAGGAGTGACTTATTACATCTACAAGTAAAGTTTGCCTCTGAATTCAGAATTGTTATGATGAAAAAAGATGACTACCAGGCAGCCAAGAGGAACCGTTAAGTTTCTTGCCATAACTGCATGAAGAAAATTTAAATACAAGCTATAGAGGATCTGACCATGCCAGTAGCTGATCTTTGACAACAGCTAAGTACGAGAACGTAGCAGTACATATGTATACTTCCCCAGTATACTCTTAGCCTCTGTGATGTTTTATAGGAGCTTTTGAATTGGATATACTATGCTTATGGAGGCACTGCTGTAAAACCTGCTGAATACTAAGCCTCAAATAAAGCCGTTCTCTGCCTTGCAGCACTTCGACTGTCGTCACAGTACATAATGGTATTTCTAGTCACCTGCGTTTTCACTGTAGCAGAACAATTATTAAGAATTCCCCTGCCCTTTTGGAAAAACAGATTGAAAATACCTGTTATTTCAATGGACTCTGCTAATCTTAACACTTCTAAAATTTGTCTCCCGAGGTATGATTCTTTCACAGGTGTCCCCGTGTGCCAGCAAAATCTATTGCTTGAAAAAGCTAGTATTTTATTCAACATTGGAGCCCTCTACACCCAGATTGGAACAAGATGTAATCGTCAGACCCAGGCTGGACTTGAAAATGCAGTTGCTGCTTTTCAGAGAGCTGGAGGTACAAATTTAAAAATATTTGGAAGGTCTTTATGCAAATATTCTTAATCTCATCCTGGTATCCTGCAGACTTCCACATTTCCCACTGACTTCATTACATAAAAAAAGAGGAACAGGGAAATTCAAGGAGCTTAGTGAAGAGCTAAGATGAAGCTTTCGTTCAAAACCTGGAACTATAGTCTGAACATGCAGATGAAGACAGTGAATACTGTGGTTAACGATTAATGAACTGCAGCTCAAAGGTCTGAGGAATAGCCCTAAAGTTAACTGCTTTGTTGTTCATTTGTTCTTTCACCAACCTAGCTGCTTTTTCCTCAGTGATATTACATTGGTGTAGAATCTGTACAAGAAACAATTTAAAGGGTTGATAAGGGCTTAAAACCTAGTTTTCCATATGGTCTCTCCAAAATGAATCTTACTGTGTTCTCTGGTGAAATTTGCAATTCCTTGGAAAATTGACTACATATTTTCCATAGATTCCAAAGGCAAACAGCTTAAAAATAATCAATCTCTGTCCCAAGAGAAGGGAAAAAAAAAAATCTAATAAAGGGAATCATATCCCTTGAACTAACATGTTATAGAAGCTTTTGTTTTGGTTTTTTTTTTCCAAGTAGATTTTCTAAGTTTTGTAACTGACATCTGTGGTACACATAATGCTTAAAGACATGACCTATGTAACTAATATGTACTGTAAGACTTATTTCTGTGTTAACAATCTGTGGCTGTTGGTTTCCACTGCATGGGTAACTCTATCAGCTACAAACTGTGGACCACAGAGTTGGATTGTCATAAATCCCCAGTTTTCAGTACACAGCTATCAAAAAAAATTTGATTTTATTTCTTCATGCATTTATTTAATAAATTATTTTTCAACCTCTGTATTTCACCTGAAAGAAATTTCAATACTTGAGAAATTTCTCCATTTTGCTGCTGCTCCTTCCATTTTGCAAATAAAAAAATCACCGCTTTTCACTTCAACGTACTTACAGAACAGAATTAATTCACAAATTGAAATGCATCATTTGCTCACTAAACCATTGCAGGGCCCCAACGCAATGTGCTCAGGAGGCATTTCATTGTACCTGTGCATGGTTCCGTAACACCGTTCATTATGTTGGTAGAGACATGATACAGAGCATTAACCGTTCCTCTATGCTGAATGGAAAATGTTGCACAGAGTTTATCCTCGACAAAGCTCTCGGTGTGTATATCCTTACCGCATAAGCAGAAATATGTTAAAAATGCGGGAGGAGGGAACAACAAAAAAACCCGAAAAAAACCCAACAGCTCCCCCACGGTACTTTCAGTTGGGCACTCTGTCAGTACTCGGCAAGTTTGGAGTTGGGGTTTTTGGTGCAAAAAGGCAGAGATGTCTGTAACTCAAATCTGTGTAAGGACGTATGTTAATAAGTTAAGATATAGGTGTAACACAGAAAATGAAACATCTCAGAAACTGATAGTAGGAAAATACAGCACAACATGGCCAGAACCAAATGGAGCAGCAAGAGGTAAAATTACAAAAGCTGGGACACTTAAAAAGCAGAGGTCTTATCATTACACTTTTGTAGTATTATCAGCAATTAGCAGGCTAGCAGAACTCACTAAACCAGTTGGATGACGTACATGCTGAAGGTTACGCTTTCATCCGTGAAACTGTTACTTAATACTTACACTACTGTCAGTGTTTGTTTTTAATTTGATAAATGATAGAAATGATTAATATGTTGGTGGAACCAAATGTGTAAAGCAGAATCTAATTTTATCCTATTAAATATGCTGTTCTAGTTTACTCACAGGGATGGAGCTGAACTTTCATTGGGAGACACAATGCACCTAGCAGCATCTGAAAAAGATCAATAATTAATTATGTTTACATGTTTCTGTGTTTTTCCTTCCATCTAAAGGTTTTGCTCTCAGCTCCTGATAGCCGCATAGGTTTCTCTTTCCTTCTTGTCCCATGTTTAAGCCCTAGCCTACCACTCCCCTAGAGAAGTCGCATTTAGTTCAGCACAGCTTTATGGTCAATCACAAGAACATATAAGCAAATCTGAAGGTATTGCCCTCAAAACTTGCAGCTTCTGTTGCTCCTCTGAATTGTAATTTTGAGAACTGTGCCTGGAGATCTCTGGGAATGCAAAAGCAAAACCTGTAGGTCAGTTTGATTTCATGTGTAGTAAGAATCACTTCAGATTGTTGTAGAGCAATACTAGAAAGTATGCTTTCAATCTGAATTATTATGGTACGTGCTAGAATTAAGTTCACTTGTTTTCTCTCTTTGTAATGCTGACAAAACCATTTTGTAATTTCAGGAGTCCTAAGCTACTTAAAGGAGACCTTTACTCACACACCAAGTTATGATATGAGCCCAGCTATGCTGAACGTACTAGTAAAAATGATGCTTGCACAAGCTCAAGAGTGTGTTTTTGAGCAGATTGGTCT
This sequence comes from Chionis minor, assembly GCA_013398295.1. Taxonomy (NCBI): domain Eukaryota; kingdom Metazoa; phylum Chordata; class Aves; order Charadriiformes; family Chionidae; genus Chionis; species Chionis minor. The sequence goes on from VZSF01007214.1 coordinate 349,279, forward strand.
TCCTGGAATACGCAATGAGTTTTTCACACTAGTGAAAATGACACAGGAAGTTGCCAAGGTAAAATACAAGACTTCAAATTTAGTCTTTAAAATAACTGTTTACAGTGCTGTGTTACTAGGTACAGCTTCTAGTGATACTAAGGGTATTTATTAAACCTAAATGTTAACAATCATTACTGAAAACCAGAAGTAGCAAGGGACAGCTCACAAACTGCAATGAGAATCACAACCTTTCAGAAGATTAAAACACTAATAGCTGCAATTTAAATATCATTAGTGTAGAACTGTAATGATTTACTTATTTATAAAAATAAAATTTAATATAAACATGCTTGGTTCCATAATAGATAAATGGGCAAAGCCTTTCCTACCAATCCTGTCAAGCCACCCTGACTTAGCTGTAGGGTTGATCAGCTACAGCAGAAAGATTTTTGGATTCTGTCAGGTGGAGTAGTTTGATCCATTAAAGCAACATTCAGTGCTTGAAAAGCTATTTTATATCCTCTGCATAAAGGATAGTAGCCCAGTTTTAAATAGACCACACAAACTTAAGGCTAGATATGACGCCACAGTTTCAGAAGTGAAGCACAAAGCTGCTGTATAAGTAATATGCTTCACCCTTTTTCCTCAGCTGAATTAACCCAATGAGATGTATTTGTAAATTAAAAACTGTTTATTATATGGTGTTTTTATTCAGCTCTGAAGCCATATAGATTGACTTAGTCCATCTATTCTTGTACAAAATTGATTTACTTTTCTTGGAAAAAATCAGAGATGGAATTTGAAAATTTTCTCAAAACTTTTTTTCTAACCCCTTCTAACCATCTTCCACCCCCACCTCCCCTTGATGTGATGCACATGAAATTATCTTAAGGTCGAACATAATATCTCTTACTTGAGCTCCTAATAACTGATGCTAAATTCTTATACTTCAATTCTGTGCTTTATTTTAGGTGGGAGAGGTTTACATGCTGCTTAACACAGCAATGAATCAGGAACCAGTGAAGGAGAATATCCCCTATTCCTGGTCTAAACTGTCACAAATAAAGTCAGACCATTACAAAGCTCTGGCACATTACTTCATTGCCACCATTCTGTGTGACCATGAATGTAAGAATCATATATCTTCTTTATATTCATAACAATAAACACACAAACAATTGTAATTTCGCCTATGAATAAGACTAGGAGCTGGGAAATTTGGGGCTCAATGTATGTTAATTTGTGGCCGTTTTCATGTTCAGATAGGAGGCTGTGCTTTTTTGTCCTTTACAGAAGAACGTGAAAGTTCAGTAAATTAACTTTTGTAGAAACAAATATTGTATCTGTTATATGCTACTAAATTGTTCAATTCTTGTCAATATGTTCTGGCATATAAGTATTACATGCATACTGCAGATGATAACACTGATAAAACTCAAAAAAACTTGAAATTCTCATTGATATATATGTGTAAAAACTATTTGACTGCACTTGGAGAGAAGGAAATGATATTGCACAACAATAACACCTAAAGGGCACCAAGAGATGTCTAATGGTTAATGTTCTGTATCAATTATCACAGTGCAGTCTGGCGACGATGAAGATCAGCAGGAGAAAGCCTTGTCCCAATTGTATGACCACATGCCTGAAGGACTGATGGTTCTCACTGTTTTAAGGGACAAAGTCCAGAGAAAACAACTAGGTAACTGCCAGTTTTACCCAGCTACGAGGTACAATTTGGAAATTACCTTATATTTATTGTCTGTGGAGGGCAGCCAACAGTTTCTGACTTTATTTTTTTTTTTTTTTCAGGGAAAGCACATCTACGCAAAGCCATTGTTTATCATGAAGAAGCTCTAAGAGTCTGTGGTCTCTGCAAAAAGCTTCGAAATATTGATGTCCTTCAGGAGGTTCTGACAGCCGCACATAAGCGCTCACTTCTCAAATATGCTCAGCAAGAGACAGAAGATGACTTTCTCAGTCTAATCCAGGCTCCAGATATCCTTCGTAAGTATACACAGCTAGAACTAAAAGGTATCTAAGTGTAAGTACATATGCTTTCATGGGGATGTGCCTTTATTTTATATATTTATGTATGGATGCATCTTAGATATGTATACATAATATAAACAATGTACAAGACAAGAAATCTGAGTTCAGATTTCTTATGTTTCCTCAGTCACAGATAAATGAATTTTGTTACAGCTGCTTTACAGTGTTTCTGTCTGTGGCCACATCATTTTCTGGGGTAGATAACGATGGTTATTATTTAGAATTCAGCTTTTTTTGGAGACTATCTTGTGAGCGAGAAAAAGTGGGGAAGCTTTAAAAGCTAAAATCATATGGGAGAAAACTAATAACTGTTTCTTGTAGCACAACTCACACCGGTCTAAGTTGTTAACATAACTTGATTCTTCCTACTTTAGTCCAGCACATCCAACTCCTTCCTCTTCGGAAGCAGTGGGAGAGAATGAGCACTAGTTTTAAATATTTCTTAAAGAAAAATAAATTAAAGAGGAGAATAGCATATATCTCTCTGGATGGATTGTTTTAAGTTTTCTGTATTGACACTATAAGCTCTGAAGGTATTTTTAAGGCTAAGTCTTACAAATTTCCACAATAATGAGTTTTTCTACAGCCTGGAAAGAACTTAGGAAAAATTTCTGTCTAACATGGAATGCGAGAAAAATAAATTTGTATGTCTTTTAACTAATACTTTAGAGAAAACTAACTTGTTTTTCTTTTTGTTTTAGCTAAAACAGAGCATAAAATAGAAACAATTGTGCCCCAGTTTTCCAAAGTCAAAGTTAAAGACTTCTTTCATAGGCTGGTATGTAACATGCTGATGCTGACCAACTGCTGTCGTTTTGCTAGCAAGTATAAATTAACTCTAATGTGAGGGAAGGGACTCAAGTATTTTAGCCTGAAGAAAATGATCCTGATAGTTACTGGTTTTATTCAGAAGTTATTGGAGAGAGAGCTCCTGGCTTCAGAGGTATAAGTCAACTTGAGACTAGCAAAGAATAAAATCGTCATTTGTATATGGCTTTGCACAACATTCATTCTTGGTAAGCTTCATAAAAGTCTGATGAAGTTTCAATGGATAACTGCCTACAACGTGAAGGTGGGGAGAAATGGGTAGTACTTGGAGATGGGCAGGTAGTGTGTGTAACGTTGCATGCTATAAAGCCAGTCTTTCAGGTGGCGCTGGGTGTAGCAGTGGGCAAAGGGAAGTGGGAGTTGCAGTTAGGATCAGACAGTGTGATGTTTCATAAATCAATTTATCTCCTTCAAAAGAGAGTAATATAGGACCTTAGAGCCTGGTGCAAGCAAAACATTCTGTGCAGCTTAACAGATCTCAGGACAACTTGGTGGTTGCTCTCATCCCACTCTGTTTGCAGTGTCACCTGAACAGCCGTGAAGGAGGGCTGAGCTCTTCAGGGGACATCTTAAACTTCTGGGATAAATCTCACTGTTCTATTTCAATGGAAGTAGCTGGAAGTTATCTTCTGTAGGTTTTACTCAAGTTGAGCTTAAAGCATTATAACTTAAAACCCTAGAAGTTTATCATTTATTTCTAAATGACAGTAAAGCATAATGTGTGTGCTGCTATGTTACCCCCAGGGCCCACTGACGGTGTTCTCAGCCAAGCAGAGATGGACAGCTCCACGTACCATTCGCATCCACCATGAAGCAGGAGAGCTGGGATTCAGTCTTAAAGGAGGTCCACCAGTACAGATTTATTGTCTTGATCCAGCTTGTTCTGCAGCAGTAAGTACAGTGGTGCAATATTAACAATTTATCTATAGATTCTAGTATAACAATCTTTTTAATGTAATTTTAGCTCGTTCCTACCTGGTGTATGGAGTATTTATTGAGTTCTATACATCAGTATAGTCAATTAATACAGTCGGAACACGTTTCTACTGGTATATACACCTTATATGTTAGAATATCTGTATCCCTGACATAACATTAAACTAGAGTTGATTTCTTCCTCTGTTCACACTTAACAGGTAAGAAGTCCTAAATACTAAAAGCAAATGTTATTTCCCATCTAATTTGGTAAGTTAGAAGGGATAAAGGCTTTAGAAAGTAGCAACAAGAATAAGGATCAGGAAGGGAAGGCGTGTGCCCAAGGGAAAAGAGAGGAGAGAACATGTTACCGGCTTCTAACACGTTGTTCTTTTGGGGGTGGGAAAAAACCAATGGGATAAAGCAGCATCCAGTGATGAGCACAGTTAGGCTATAGGAAAGGTAGGAACAACCACAGAAGTACAAATAAAAATACAGAAGAAATGGAAGTAAAAACTGGAGAAAATACCTGATGGAGGACGATAGGGTGGCAAGAAACAGGTTTCACGCACTTAAGGGTAAAAGTGAAAAGGACGTAGAAACAGCCTACATCTGAGTTTGCCAAAATCTCATTTATCAGTGGTAACTGAAATAGGTAATTTGTGTACTGGAAAACGCTGCATGTTGCTATGCTGTAGCTAAACTTCTGTTCCGTGTATCTGGTTGGTTTTATAGCATCTAAGAGGGAAATGCCTTTAGGCACAAAAACATGACAAAATATTTTACACATCTTTATAATTCCAGATAGTAATCTGTGCAAAATTTTTTTACAGTCAATGGGCCTAAAAGAAGGTGACTACATTGTTTCAGTTGGTGGCATGGATTGTAAGTGGCTTGGAGTGAATGAGGTGCTGGAAAAACTCAAAAGCATGGGAGAGCAGCCCATTGAGATTGAGGTTATCAGTTGCCAGGATACAGCAGCATCTATGGTATGTAACGAGGCAAATATGTTTTGCAGATTGGATATGTGAGAGTCCCTGATTAATGTGTACTTTCATGTAGTCAGACATCCCACTCCACCAGCAAATACATATAAAGCATTCAGGTGTGTGTTCAGTTTTAAATAGTCTGTTTAAATCATCCTGACTTAGCAAGTTAAAGTACAGTCTGTGTGCATAAGAATGGTTGGGTGATAGGGTTTTTTTGTAGTGGATCTACTTAGATTAACTGCATTATAAATTCCAGGGCGTATTTATTTTCCCCTAACTTGTCCCAGAGAATGAAATTATTACCCTGTTCAGCATTGGAAAAGCCACAATGAAACAACAATAGAATGAAATAGAACATCCACGCTTATCTTCCATGCACTGTTAACATAAATGATCATGACTTTTACATTAATGTATGCATTCTTTATTTTGGTCTAGTCAGTTACTAAGCTGCTGTTGAAGCTTTAGATGAAGGGAAAATGATCACAAGATTAAAAAATGTTAAGCTCTAAACTTACTTGTAGTGTGAGAGAACCTGTGCTTCAGCTAAATCCACTGCTTCGTGCTTATCACATTCCCTGGCAAGCTTAGGCACCAAAGCATTGTTGCCTTAGAAGCGATCAAGGTGCTTGTACTGCTGTTAGGTTTTCTTGTTTTATTGAAAACAAGGAATTGCACACCTGCCATTCCAAGCTGCTACTGGAAACAGAAGGCCTAGAATATAACCAAGTTGCTTCAGGGCACAGTTAAGACAAGACAGAGAAGGCTGTGCATTTCAGGCATCCCCAAAGAATGTCTGACAGTAGCTCTGGTTGCCATAGCTGCAATCAACATGGAGCCTGTCCAAAGACAGCAGAAAGAGTCCCCTTCAGAGGCTTGTGCAAGAACTGCAGCCTTGAGTTTGTAGGGAGGTTAGCATATATATTGTATAGTTATGCTAGAAGCCAGTCGATGCTAACTGTAGTACAACCCACAGAAAAGATTCCCTTTACGCTTTGCATAGTATATACCCTTGAGTCCACATGGGCAAAATCCCAGAATCGCAGCACTCTGAAGGGCCTTGTGTTTAGTTAATGTGTCATTAGCGCAGAAAGCTTGCTGTAGGCTGCCGTGGAAAACTGCACAGTAATTTTTTGTTACCTTCAAATTTTGACCCCTTTTGGGTGACTGATTCTTACAATGCTTCTCTTTTTCCTACAGCATAGTAAGAGTGCAACTTACTCTGTGGGAATGCAGAAGACATACTCCTTAATCTGTTTAGCCATGGAAGAGGATAAGACTGATCAGACCAAGAAAGCCCCACTGAAACTGCCTTTTTTAAGTTGGGGAACTAAAAATAGACAGAAAGCTGCAAGCACCCTCTGCCTTCCTTCAGCTGTGGCTGCAAGTTCTCCTAAGAAGAAGCTTTCTCCCTTCACGCTTTTCAATACGGAAAGTTCATTGTACTGAATCTTTCAGAAGGATCTGTTAACATGACATTTTTCTTTAAAATGTATATAAAAATATTGATCAAGTTTATCTTTTATATATACACAAGTGTATACATTTAGACAAACGCCACTGACTTTATTTTCTGTGTATTGAGCCACTACGAAGGTCAGAGGCTGGCAAAAACTGTAGAACTCTTAAGTATTTGAAGGTTAGAGTGAAGTTGTTTGGGAGGTATGCAATGACAAATGTAGATGATAAAATTGCTTAAGCGAGGACTGGTTTCCTTTGAAATTTCAAAAGACCGTATCATGACTAATCTTTTATAACTATGATAGATGGGAGTTATTTATTACAAAGTTGAGATGCTGCATGCAAAATAATAGGGGACACATTAAAGGATGATTTTGCTGTAAAAGTGTAGAGTCAATAATAAATCACTTAACACTACTTTAAAGAATTATCTTAACAAACCACAGATGAGAGAATAACGCTATTCAGAGAAACTAGCCTTGGCCCAAGGGGCAGTGTCCTATAGTTGTGGTTTTTGCATAGACATCCTCTTTCTGAGAGTACTAGGTGTATTCTACTGAATAGTTAATTTAATTCTGCAAGAGAATTAGAAGGCTTAGAAGTCAAAAGATCTTTTGAACTACAAAAGGCTTTTACTCTGTTCTTTTTCTGATCTAGGTTACATTTTAAATGCCTGCTGATTCAATTGTTAAAGGTTTTATTCCAAACTTGAAATTATTTAATCTACTTACCATAAGACTTGTATTGCATTAGTCTTGGTAAAATTGATAGTTCTGGAACAAGTCTCAAAACTGACATATTCCAGTTTATTGATCAAGAGTACATAAATTATGGTGATAATTTAAAATGAGAAGAGAAGTGGTGGTGAATCTAAGTGATATTTGTTTACTATTACACCAAATAAAGAACCCAAATAGATATAAAATCATTCTCCTCCCCTTGGAACAGTATATATAGCCAATACTTGCTCATGAAATAAGGAAAAAAGACAAAAAACCGCAACTGTGTGAGCATTTCTTTGAGATTCTCTTATTTTCTGAAGTTTAAATTAATTGAAGATTGCTAACACTGTAGTGTTAGTTAACACTGCCATCTACAGAGTAGATATAATCCTGTTTGATACTCAAAACTTAAGGGGAAAGCTGGCTTCTGGGTGTAAACTTTAAAGTTGTCATTTCTTTTTAGTTTCTTATATAATAGGTGTAAATATGTTCATGACACTTATTTAACAATAAAAATCAGATCTGCCATTTAGTAGTAACTCTTGATTCTGCTACAGCTTGGCTTCACGGGTTTTCACTATTTACTTCTGGTGTACCTCTTGCATGTTTCTGTGGCATTGCTTACAACGATCTAAGAAATGGTCTTTCTTAAAAGCTTATATTGTGTAATACAGGAACTTAAAAATTATAGTCTAAAACTTGCTTCCTTAGGGTAAGTTTCCCTATAAAGGTTACATTAAAAAGGTTGTAAATTACTTCTGACTCACCTATCCGTAGTAGTTATTCTTCACATGTACGCGTAGTAGCACTTCTTTCACACACACAAGCAGCACCAGTCATGTGCAGGACCCTGCCATACAATATTCCATAGAGAAGATTTACTTTGTATGTATGGCTAAAATTACTATCCTGCTAATGAAATCTTTAGCAAAGCCACATGAATCACCCTTCCAGCTCTTCATTTCTCTTAGCCCACTATGATGGTCTCCCTGCAAGTATCTTCCCCTGTAGCTGCACGATTAACTGCCTTCCCATTCCCATCCTCACACTCACTAGTCCTTGAGGGAAGGAAGGTTGGGGTCTTTTTTTTTTATTTAACCTCTCCAAGTCAAAATTTGGGCTTCAAGTGCCATACAAATGAATACTTACTATTTTCTGTCAGCTAACTAAAGACCAATATTAATTTTAACAGTAAGTTATGTTCTTGCTCAGACCATAGGAATACTTGTGATGAGTTTATATCAACAAGGATGTATGGCTACTATGAAACCCTAGAAATAAAGGTTTGTAATAGATTAGTAGTTTGGCCTATAACTCCATTAGTACTAATTGTTACTACTTTAATTGAAGTTTATTTAATGCACTGAGCAGATACCCATTTGAAGTACTAAAAAGCTGTTGGCTTAGCAATGTCAATAGCCACATACCTTTAGATGGGAAATCCAGTCTCCATAGCAGACAAAGTCTGAGAGAGATGGGAATAAAGAGATTTATAAAGAAGCTTAAGCATTCCCTAGTTAAGTAAGTAGTATCCTCTTCTGGAAATTCTGATGTTTATTATTCAGTAAATGAAATTTTTGTCCAAAGTGTAAGTGTATTTTCATCCCAAGTAAGGAATCTATATAAGTAACAGGCCTATCTGCTGTCCACGCCAACTGGTGGCTGAGATTGGTTACAGAGGTGCCAAGGTTCTATTATTCACTTCTCTTTAGTTTACAAAAGAGTTGAAAATCCTGCTCAACTGCCTTCCTGCTGTGATCCAAACCCCAGGTAGTATGAAAGAATCTTTTCACACATGTCCTTAATGGGTACATAAGGCAAAAGGCAATTTCACCCTTACCAAATAGGGTAAGAATGTAATTTAAAATAAAATGCAATCCTCTTTACAACTAACTTTTTAAAAAAGTAATACTGGAAGAAGATGAGTTTTCATCAAAACTTCCCATATGATTTTTTATAGTGTATATTATAGTATAATTGATATTAGAATTAATAAATTAATTGACAGTATGTCAAAATACATTGTAACTTATTATAATTATCCCAACCTCTATTCAAAAGCACAACATGAATTAATCAGGATTTTGGATATTCAGTGCAAGGGAATAGATTTGATGACACTGTGTGAACTAAAAAAGGAACCAGAGAAATAATTTAGTGTAAAGTCAAAGATGTGTTCCAGAGAGCAATCAAAGCAATGTACGTTCACTTTTTTAAAGCACTGTAACTCACATTTCCAGTCACTGAGAAGATAAGACCACCCACATATTAATAAAGTATTTATTTGTGAAAGACAAAAGTAAGCAAGCAAGCATGTTGCTTTTCCACTTTTTCTGATGGATGCTGAAAAAAAAGACAGCTTTCTCCCATTTTTTTTGTACAAGATATGCCAAACACTTTACAGCCCTCTTTCCAAGGTAATTGGAAAGCTTTTCACAGCTCAATCTACATGAGTAGACCAGCTGTAAAGAAGCAGCAGCAGAGTAATATCTAGACAATTAGTCAACACCCTCCAGTTGTTACCAGGATTATAAAAGTTACCATAATATGTGATTATTAAAAACAAAATTTTATAATTCATAAGAAACGAGCAGTTAAGCCATTGTTTTCCAAAACAGCACTATGCATGCATGTCAGGAACATAAAAAAGTGTAAATGTGTTGTGCTACCGTTTGTCCAACTACTAGCTCAAGCTCTTTGACAGAAGCATTACAAAGCCGGTGGATGCTTCCAAACTGCTGCAGTAAAAGTAGAGCTTTTGTTTTCCCAACTCCTGGAATCTGTTGAACCGTTCGGAACACGGATGGCTCTGCCAGCTGAGAACACCGTTTGCGAAGAAAGGGGTTACTGTTGTGATCCTTGCTTTGTTCACGAACCTGAAGCAAAACAAAACCGTAAGTGACACCGAGTGCCCTCTGCTGGAGCTCTGCTTTTGGGTTTTTTAAAACAGTCATTTCGACTTCAATGCAGCCACTAGGGAGTTTTTAAAAAAGCTCCCTCTTAAGTGTGCGCCTTTATTAAGGGCTTTGATGCAGATCCACATAGCCTCACTAGGAAACCAATAGTTGCTTAATACCAACCATAAATTAAAATAATGATTTTGTCATCTCTTTGATGCAATCAGAGAAAGGGTAAAGGAAAAGAGAAACAACGTAAGAACATGCTTTACCCAGCCTGAGACAAAGCAAAATCAAGTCGGTTTTGACAGAGAACTTAAGTGAGGATTGCCTAATGCTATCCAGTGGCATCTCAGTGCATTAAAAAAATCCAGTATCATATTCTTAACTTTCTAAAATTTGTTCCCAAATGGCCCTCTTTCTGCTGTACTACCCTATTACTGTTGCAGGTATCTATTCCTTACATTCAAACAACAAAATATTTTGTATTCCTTTAAGATCCCAGGTATTCTTTCCTAAATAAGTGATGATTGTGGGAAAACAGGTAATTCTCCTCACGTTCCACATTTTAATAAAAGTTTGTCCACTAAGACACAAAACTTACTAGCTGAGTAATAAGTTGAGAAGCTTCTCCTTGATTTGCCACAGGAAGCAACACCATTCCAAGTTCTAGCACAACAAGCTTTTGTACTGCTAAGAAGTACTGACCACTTATTTGGGTTTTCTCTATGATTACAATTCCCCCATGACTGCTGGCCTGTATTGAAAGGAAAAATGAAGAAAAGACCTCATTAATGACAAGCTGATGCAATGCAACAGAAAGCAAACTTCTGTCAAGTATGGGCTGTCTGAAAGCAAATCTGAGGAAGAACAGAAGTTGCAGCAACAGTACTGAGGTTTAAAATAGCGTTATTACACAGTTACTTATTTTTTCCAGTTTTCAGGTGGAAATTACCACAGAAGCTTCACTCAACTAGATTTAGAAATAACACAAGAATGTTTTCAGAAGCACAGAGTAAACAAATACCAAGTGAAAACTTTTCTCTTTATATAGTACTTACATTTCTAAACCGAACCAGTCTTCGTTTGAATTCGTCCCCTGCAACCAAATCTGCTTCAGAAATATATAAAATGCAAGTCCTGTTTGAAAGATGGAAATCCACAAGTCCCAAGCCATCTTCAAAGATGAGTCTAATTTTTCCTTGAGATTTTTAAAAAAATACAGTAGGTAAAAAACCCCTCAAAACTAATAATTACTTCATAGCACAACCTTCCTAATGTGTCAATAATCCTAGTGACTTGACAACTAACTCCATATTTTTTAAAAGCCTTTCTTCTTTTGAAGCAAAACTGGTACAAGCGATCCAAAGTAGTGTGCGATGACTTTAGTAATGCCAATTAATAGCACTTTAAAAGTACAGATCTGAAAGTGCTATAGCTTCTCAGTAAACTTGGGACTTGAACAAAAACATCGCAGAAATGATCATCTTAATTGAGTTTGCTGTGCCAACAGATGATAGCTCAATCCCAGTACCCATGTAAATTCAAGGGACTTCAGTGCAGGTGCATACTCCCAATAGCCCCACTGCTGTGCTTCCCAAGAAGCAGATACTTCTACTTCTTCCCTACACTGCTCAGCAACTATGCAAATACGACAGAACTGATCGATAAAGAGGAATTTTTAGTCTGCTGTAGGCTGTACCACAGTCATGGGACCAGCCAGGCACAGAGTAAAACTTACTCCAGCCAATCTTAACAATACTGGGCGACAGAGGGGAATGCTTTGCCTGAATTGTTTTTCCTCTTCCAATTTGTTTGTGCTTACCTTGTAGCCTTTGGGCTATCTCTGACCCTCTCCACTTCTCATTTCCAATCACATGACCATAAGGGACAACTATAGATCCTGCTGTCACAGGAAAGCTTGCTTTTGTTGTCATCGGACCTTTAGATCTCTACTTCAGTAGCAGTTACACCCTAGAAAGAAATGTGGAAGACATACTAACACATTTTATAAACCTGTTCGAAACTAGAGATGCTGTCTCCTCCCCAAAGGTACCTTACAGTTACATTTAACATACTGAAATTGGACAGCAACTGTTTACTTGAATACAGGCTGTTGGCTTGCAAATTGCACTCCCAACTTTGCCAGTCAATCTGAAGAACACTTGAATTAAGACACACAGATGACCAAAAAAAAAGACCCCAAAACAAACAAAAACCAAACCAACAAAAACCCCACACACAATGCAAAACAACCACGTGCATTTTCTATGCCTTCATCCACCCTTGCTGGCAGAAAATCTGCTTTCAATTACGAGGCTGACTCCAGAGGCACCTCCAGCCCTCAGCTGGCAGAAGTCTCCAGAGAGGTTATTAGAAGGCAGTTGCCTTGTATTATTTTCAGGTTTGCCAGCTTTATGCGGTGTCCTGACGTTAGTGAGAAACGGGAGTCTTTGAGGCTAAGGAACGACTTAAGGAGAAGAGCCAAAGACGAGCCGGTCCCACCACAAACGCCACCACTCCGAGCCGCACCTTGGGCCGGCCCAGAGCGAGCCCTCGCCAGGGGCCTGCTCCGCCAGCAGCGGGGAGGCGGCGCCGAGGGCGGCCGCTGGCCCACCAAGAAGAGGCTGAGCTCCGTCCCGGGCGGCCCAACCTCGCCGGGCCGCGGCCTCTCCTCCGCAGGCTGCACAGCAGGCAGCAGCAAGGAGGGGCCGCCACCCCCTCAGGGAGAAGAGCCGCCTCACGACCGCCGGCGAACAGCCCGCCTCAGCGCGCGCGCCTGGCTGACAGCGGCGGCCGCAAATAGGAAGCGAGAGCTCTGCCGCCCGTCAGCGAATGAAGCGGTGGGGGGGGGGCGGGCCTCGCCACCGGTAGGTTGCTAAGGCCGGAGGAGGGGGAGTAAGGCGCGTGCTGATTGGGGGAATGCTACCCCGCAGCAAATCCGCCGCGCCGTTGTTGTCAGGCCAGTCGCGACGGGGGAAGCGTCCGAAGCGGGCAGAAAGTAGTCGGGAGGCGGCGGCGACCCGTCCCCTACCCGCTCCCCATGGCGCTCAGTTTCAGGAGAGGCCGGAAGGGCCCCTTCGTGAGTATCGCCCCGTCTAGGGCGGGTCGCGGCCCCGTGAGGCGGGGCCAGCGGGAGGGGCGGGGGCCGCGCCCGGGCGGGACGGGCGGAGGCCCCCGGGGAAGGCGGCCGCGGCTGATCGGGGGGCAGCTTGACTGAAGTGAAACGCGGGGTGAGACATAAGTCCTAAGCAGAAGAAAGAAGGGGTCCGCAGGCCGGGTGCTCTCCTTTCCCTCAGTCCCGGGCCTTCTCCAGGGACGCCCGGCTTTGGCGGGGCGGGGAGGTGTTCCCGGCGCCATCGCCCGCCAGGGTGGCCTCTGGCTACCGGCGGGGGTTGGAGCCCCGGAGGGAGTGGAAGCGCAGCTAGCTCGCTTCCAGCGCTTACTGAGGTGGTCATCGAAGCACACAATCGCTGCCGTAAAATGAACTGGTAAAAGTTCATAGCAAAAGCTTAGAGCAGCCAAGGGCTGTAGGATTGTTAGCAATGGTGCTGGGTATTATCTTTTAACGTACTTGAAGTAATTGAAGGGGTTTTTAGTATTAGAATGAAAATAAAGTATTTGTCTTCTGTTGTCTTTTACTGTGGGATGGCAGCATCCTTTTATCTCAGCTGTGTTCTCTGGTGATCGTAGTAAGACCTCTGCCGTCAAGAGTCTTTAGTAAACAAAGTGGTGCATGCCAGACAGACTTCCAGTGCGTTTGCAAGATGAGACCGAGTAAAAAGACAGTTTCTGCAATGTACTATTTAGTTAGTTGAAGCGGCTTCCTGTAAAGACAGAAATGTTTCCCAGTTCACCTGTGCGTTATCCTGTTGGAGAAAAGAATTAAAGAACAATTAAAAACAAGCAAACAACACACCTCCCCCTCCCCCCTCCCGCAGCAGAAAAAAAGTCCAAAGGTGATGGACTTTATTATGACATAGTATTTTCTGGGGCCAAGAGGAATGACAAGAGGCAATGGGCACAAATTCGGACACAGAAAATGCAACGTCATAATAATTAAAAAAACCCCAAAAAACTGTGAAAGCGATCCGACACTGGAACAGGTTGCCCAGGTAGGTTGTGGAGTCTCCACTCTTGGAGATACTGAAAACCCACCTGGACAGGATCTCAAGCAACCCTCTCCAGTTCACACTGCTTTGAACAGGGACTTGGACTAGACAATTTCCAGAGCTCACTTCCAACCTCAACCATTATGTTATTCCATTCCATAGTCTTTGTAGGGAACTCTAGTCTCAATTTTTAAGAGCTGGTGTTTAATGTTATCCTTTTAAAAAATTGTGGAGTTTGGTGATAAAAATGCATTAAGATGTTTTGGGTTTTTTATTCAGGTTGAACCTTTAACTGCAAGACTTGTTTAGTGATACTTTTTTCTTCCATCTCATACTGCTATGACTGAGGATTACTTCTGACTGACAGACCTCTTTCTACAAGAAAGGGACTAGTATTGTTAATCTGGACCAGGGTTCAAATATTTTGAAAAAAGTTAATTTCTGGTACTCCTTTTCTCTTGCATATATACAGGGAAAACCCAAACTTGAGTAAGTTAAAATTCTGGTTTTGCAGATTGTGATATAGTAGGTAGAAAACCTACATTCATGGGTCTTATGTAAATTACATTTCTAACCTTCATTAGTAGCTGTTCATACATGTTAAAAAGTTAAACTAGGAACCATTTCAAGTCTTCTGTTTACATTAATTGCATGTAATTGTTGTTCCTTTTTATATTGTTTTGCATTGTTAGTTTTTGTGCATGTTCAATTCAGTGTTTTTTCCTTGTGATCTTTAAAGCCATTGTCAACTAATTTTATTTTAAATTGTTTAGAAACATATAGCTCATGGCCTGGTCCCTGCTGCTACCATAGCTCCTAAACCTGCAGTTCCCCGCACCCCTCCCCCTCGTAGTCCAAACCCTTCTCCAGAAAGGCCCAGGTAGGTTTTGAGTTTGGGTTTTTTGCTTCATCAACTACAATAGCATACTAGAAAAGCATGATTAGAAGAATTGCATGTCCTTGCTGCAGTGTTTACACAAGCCTTTTCATAAGTAGAATATATTTTTAATTGGGGCAGTTCCCTTCTTTGACCTTTACAGATACCTATTTTTCTCCCACACCTAGGTGTGCTAAATAATTAGGACAATGACCATGATGCATATGTAACTTGCTATAAATCTGAATTGATTAAAGACAAAAGGACTATTTAAAGTTAGGGCTGTTTTTAATTTGGCTGCTACAGTAGAGTGTAGGACTGTAGCAGTGCTAGTTCTGTAAGTCAGAAAATTTTAACTCATTAGAAATCATAACTTAAATGTTACTAACATGCCATTTTATTGCATATTAATAAAAGCAGTGACTTAAAAATCTGGCATGTAAAACCATGTTGGATTGGATTTGAGTTAGCTATCTAGACAAGCGGCATAAAGAGAAAATACAGATTTATTTTTCTTTTCATTTGTATTTTCTTGCAGTTTTTCTTTTATGATTTCTGTATGTTTAATTCAATTCTGGTTGTTTCCTATAGTCTTTCCAGTGTCTGTAACATTCTTACTTAATCCTAGTTCGTTTCTTCTTCCTTTTTGACCTCCAGTTGTTGTCATTCCTGTTACAGGCCTAACCATTTCTCTCCGTTAATCTTTGTTCCTACTTATTTTTTTCCTCTTCATCTTACCCTTCTCTATGCTCCACAGCACCCCAAAAATAGGCACTTCTAACTACTTAATGCTTGCCCTAGTTTGCAATGTGCCAGTATTTATTAACAGCTTCAGAGTAGGGAATAACGGGAACTAGGAGACAAAATAGCAGAATGTGGAACACTTCTGCAACACAACGCCAGGTAGTATTGTTACGGCTAAAGTGAATGCTGAGTACTGTAAATTATCGATGTCAATTTTGGGAAGGTAACTCACAGTATATTCCATGATTTTCATGCACGTGATTTGGGAAACCAATAGGTATTGTACTTTACTCTTAGATAGCTGCGTTACGATAGCTTGCCTAGTTTTCTGCTTCACTTTGTGAGTTAATAGTCTGTAACCAGTCCCTTAGTACTTTTGGTGGTGTTTACACTTGTTAACTGTGAACAATTTGCTTTGCTTAAATAGCGAAGGCATTTTGCAATGGAAAAAAGTATAAAACGTGGAGCACAGAGAAAACATTGGTATTGATTCACTGCTTTATTCTGTTTTCTTCCAGATCTGCTCTGGCAGCAGCTATCCTTGCAACAACACTAACAGGGCGCACTGTTGCTATTCCTCAGCCTCGACAGCGATCACTTTCTGAAAGTGATTCCACCTATGTGGAACAAGAATGCTTTCAACCATACGCCACAGCCACAGAGCTCAGAATGGGGTAGTGTATACTTTCTGGTTTGATATCTTGTATTAGAAATAGAACCTGTCAATGATAGAATTTTACTGAAGAGTTACAGCAAACTAATTGAACTCCTGGTGTTACAGCCACTTACTTTTTTCTCATCATATCATAAATTAGGTCTGAAGTATCTACAATCCTCCTTTCATTTCTCATAAAGTGATGTCATGCATACAGTCTTCATAGAGGGAGATTTGGATTGTATAGTAGTTGTCACAAGTAAAAACCTGTATTATTTCTGCCAAATGACGATCAGTTATACAAACAGTTGATCACCGAACAATCGTCTGAATTACATCAAGTATTTCCTTTGTGTTAAATAATTATTTCAGACTCTTCTTTCAGTAGAATTAGCAATCTTCTGTCTCTTATTTGGCATTTTCTTTAAGATACAGAAGCAAGTGTAGTTCCAGTGTTAATCGTCTATTTTAAACCATAGGCATACTTTAGGCTAGATTCCTTGTTTGCAGCTAACAGAAGCATAGACGTCTGTATTGGCTGTTTGGACTTGTGTATATTCTAAGACTGATGGTTCTGCTTTACTAGTGGGGTTTTTTTTTGGAAGCGTAAGCAACACTGAAACAAGCTTTAAACTGCTTTCTACTTGCAGGCCCAACTGGAAACTTGACGGTAGTGACAGATCTCCTGTACAGTCCCTGGGAATATCAGGCAGCTATTGTGAGGATGAGGACATGGATACCTATCTTTCAGATGCTGATAAAGAGGCAGAGTCCAGCTGTCAGAGTAATGAGAAAAGGGGAGAAAGCTTTAGCACCAATGCTATTTATGCTGTTCCCTGCAAAAATAAAAAGGTAGAATTTTAAAATGTGTTAATTCCTTTTACCGTGTTTTAATACATTAATGCAAATATTAAATATTTCTAAGGCTTCTAATTCTCCTCTTACTCTTTAGACATTTACTTGATGTTTATTTCACACACTTCTTTTTGGGGTTCATTTACTCCTACACAAGTTAGGTTTGTTTGTTGATCCTCACACATGTGGAAAAAAACCCAGAAAACACCCCTAGGTGAAGAGACAGTAGCAAGAGGAGGGGATGAAAAAAAAAAAGAGTGAGTAGAATATGTGGGACACTGGTATGCAATCAACAAGGAAAAAACAGCAGAGACCATGTTAAAAATTATTCACAAATCCCTTAGTGCTGTGATATAGTAAATAAAAGGTTGATCTTTTATTAAGAGCAAGTTTAGATACAACACAGAACAAGCAACTGTAGGATAATTTGACAGACTCTTGTGACTGAATAAAGTGACAGGGAATATGGGCCCTGTGAACTAAATGATTGTCATCGTTTTCTACCTCCTGCTGATCATTGTAAGGTTTAGATTTTACTTACACAGAGCCCTAAAACAAAATATGTCTTATAATTTATTATCTTAAAATATTGGAGTACAATTCCAAATGTAACGGGAGCATTACCGCACTAAAGGTTTCATACTGCTATTTTAACAGTGTTACCATGATTTAGATAGGTTTATCTTATTTTTATGTAGGAAGAGATTGCACCATCTCCTAGTACTAATGTTGACAAGAAAGAGGCGCCTTCTCATGAAACTGAGTTTCAGGTGCTGGTGGATGAGTCAAACATGCAAATAGAAGGTAAATAAACTTACTTTAGTCAAAATACTGTACCTTTTAGTACCATGGGGTAAAATAATTTTTGAATAAAATAAATTTAATGCTATATGATAACGATATATTCCTTTTGGAATGGGCAACGGAAGAAATGATACTAAATACCTAACCATTTCTAGTAGTTACAGCAAATTAAAAATCTGCATAAAGAGAGAAGACTGGTCCATATTCACTGTATAACTGAAATTCCTAAACATCTACTATCAGCCCGTGTAAAAAATAATATATAGAAATCTATAATATGTGTACTTACATATCCATATGGACATTTATAATTTAGGGACTTACAAATACTTCTGTTTTTAATTGACAAAAAGATCTGTTTTTCTTTAACAGAAGACCAACATCTTGGCTTGAATTTAAAGGTAAGACTTATATGAAGGTCTTAATTTGTGATGCATTTTGGAAAAAAGGGCTTATAAAGAGCTAGTAGTTTACAGTCACTTAAAAGAAAACTAATTTGTTGCCAATTGGGAATCTTTTTCTTTTGGAGTACAAGAATGGCTAATCATTCCTTTTGAAAAATACCACTATATAGGTAAATAGGCCATACAAAAGTGGGGGGTTATTTATTTATTAATATATCTTCTGCTGTTCCTCATGGGAAAGAAAGAGAGAGTGGGAGATACCATGTTATAGCCAGAGGTAGCTCTTACTGATAATTTTCGAATTATGACCTTGGCTTCTACCAGGTTTTTATCTAGTTTTCCAGCTGGGCCCATCTGACTGCTTTCATAAGCTTAAAAAGAATACACAGAAGTTTGGTTTCTCAGATCAACTTGCTGGAATATTATTTACAAAATGGTCAGTTCTTCCACTGTTAACATCACTTCTTCGAGTTCTTGACCACGTGTATTTTCTTTTGAAATTGTTCTTGAATTTTGACTCATTTAGTCATCAGTGTCTTCGTATGTTAAATTACATGGCATCATGTTCTTACAGAACTTCACTGCTGTTTCATAAAAATGTGGAGAAAGTTTGTGTATCAATTATGTTCACCTCAAGTAAATACATCAATATAAATGTGGCCTGTAGTTCTTCCTGTAGTCCTAATGAAAGAACCTTCTGAAAAATGTAAAAATAGGTACTTTTTTTTTTTTTTTTAACCAGCAAAGGGAAAACAAAGTTCTTCAATTCTGTTGAAGAACATTTTACATTTTAATTTGCTGATTCCCGCCTAGGGACTGACAGTTCATATCATAATTGACTATTCTAAAGCCAAGTTTTATATAAACTAACAAGTGGGAGCAATATCCATCCTGTTTGGTCAAGAAGTTTTATGTTTATGCAGTGTCTATGTCAGCCATAAAATTGTTTTGAGAACCATACATGTCTGACAACTAAAGAAAATAGTACGTTTCAGGTGTCCACAAGTGATAAGTAACATAATTATGTCAAGATGGGTAAATAACAAGTCTTATATGTCAGTTGTTGATATAAAAGAAACTGCTTCAAATGTTCTGTTTCTTAAGTCCTCTAACAGAGATGCTGTTCAGAGTACTTCAGAAAGGATAACAGTTAAAGCAAATTGTCTCATTTCATTTCTCTGCTAGGAAGAAAAATCATTAGCTGAAAATCTGATATGTGAAAAGCCTCCACCGTCCCCAGGTACTTCTGATCTTTCTGTGACTTTACTACAAATCTTCACTTTAGTAATATGCATGTGTATATAACAATACAGTTTCCTGCTAGTATTCTCTAAGCCTAATTTGGGGCGCGGGGGGGGNAAACAATAGTTACGTACTCCTTATGTTAGGTGTTTTACACTTGTTTTTGTTTTCTGATCTGAGGAGCTTTTGAAGTCATAAGTAAATGATTGTGAAAAGATGTAATGAAATTAAAGTCATACTGGAACTCTCCAAGCCCTTAAGTTTCCTCTACGCTACAGGATGTCACCATTATTACGTATCACAACTGAAGTGGTAAACGCGCAGTGATATGAGATAGGTGGTCTACCTTCAGCTAGCAGCTTATTTGTACGTTACTGCCTCCAGGTAACAATTCCAGGCACAGCCCCTCTGAACTTTTTGTGTCGTATGGATGGGATACGTGCCTGTCCACGAGCTCATGAGTTTTTGTGTATTTTGTGGCTTTCTGTGCTGTCCAAGTATCTTATGCCTTCTCACAGGAAGTTAACAGTGACCATAAACACATGAACCTGCTGTATGTCATCAACAACAGAGATAGCTCTGTATTTCAAAACCAGTTCTTGGGTTTCTATATATCCTATAGTAAGGAACTGTTCTGTACTAACTTATGTTCGTGCCTGTATCCTGTCAGATTATACTGGCTCTTAAAAGTCTTGATGGTAAGGGTAAAATCTCAGCCTTCATTTTAATAGGTAAGCTGTTTAGCCCATACAGATGAAAAGAAAAATTTGAACGTGTGATCCATTATTACTGATGCAACAATATATCCCCGATTTTGCAGGTCATCTAAAATTCAGCTTTTGTAAGGACTGTTAAGTAACTTCTATTCAGTAATAGACCATTGAAGCCTGTTCAGTGGGAAGGAGGGTAAAGCTTTCATTACATAGGTGATTAAAATAAGAAGGGGGCAAGAGGACTGCCTAGTCCACGCAGGGCACGTTCGCTGCAGAGAGCAAAGCGAATGTTTCTGTCTCACCTCTCTAGTCACCTCTGCCAGGGAGAGGGAGATCTGCTGACACTTTCTTTGCCCTTTAAGGAAGGAATGTTTTCAGTGTCTGAGAGAAAAGATGGAACCTTGCGTGGGACCTTGCAGCCACTCTGCTATACAGCTGTCTTTACAAGTGCACTTTTTTCATTCTCTCTGGCCTTACCAGAAGATAAGGCCAGAAAGATTTATGAGCTGATTTATAAAGTATCACTCATGCATAATGCTAATATTAGAAAAAATGGATTATAATTTGCTGAAACTTGTATTCAAGTCTGAGTACCATTTAAATACATTCTACTGTGACATTACAGATGTGTCTAATCGGGCAAGGCAAGCACGGGAAAATATGACAAAAGAAAAGTTCAGAGAACTAAAACAAGAAAACTGGTCTCTGAACAAGGCACACCAGGCTGTGGTCCAACAATTTGAGAGAACAAAACAGCAAATGGAAAAACTGCAATTAAAGCTGAAGAGACTAGAACAAGAAAACAGAAGACTTAAAGAAGCTGCAGAGAAGTCACATAGAGAAGGTGTGATAAACATATAAGCTATTCTGTAATTAACCACTTTGATTTTTCTGATTGTTTTACAACCTATTCCTGCAAGTAGTTGGTTGCCATTGATTTGAGCAAGTATCTGTGCAGACGTAGTTTCTGAACAGTATTTTCTACATTTGTAGAAATTTTGTCAAGGAATATTTACATGATCCTGAAAAAATTTTACTTGGTTTGAAATGTAATGGTTTTTTGTTAGTAATTTTTCATAGGATTATTCCATTACAGTATTTCGAGAGAAGTTCTCTTTTGATTCTAGATTATTGAGATTTTTTTTTTTCCTTAAAATTCACAAATTATTGTGGACGTTTCTTGAATTTTTATGGAACTTTCTTGTTGGATATTTGTTTTAATAGAGGAGGCTACAGAATTACTTTCTCTCAGACAACAAGCACAAGAACTGGTAGACGAAAATGATGCTTTGAAAATGACAGTCCATCGTTTAAATGTAGAATTAAGTCGCTATCAAACTAAATTCAGGCCATTGTCGCAAGAAGAGGTGAGAATCTTGGTTATAAAGGCAGTTTGTACTGAAGTGTCCCATTCCCATTGTCCTTTCATTCATCTTTGATTTGTTAAGACTATTTTCTTCAAATCTGCCACAAAGGCCACAAAGTCTACAAATGGCATAGGCTTTGTATGAAATTTAAAATAAGCATTTATCGTTAAGTCTAACTTCTTAGACTTTCTCCTGTTGGTAAGATAGTGACCTTCCAGTTTTGTTGGCTTTGAGCATGTGTTAAATACGCAACACATGCAGTTAGAAACATAAGCTTGTTTGGGGTAATAGCTGTGAATGCAGTGGACAGTGGTTGGTGTTTCAAAAAGCAGGGAGTAATTTCACTATCTCTTTAAAAATCTACTTTAGCATCTAAAACTGAAAAGTTTACCCATGAAAGGACCACCACCACCATGGCTGGTAAGTAAAAGAGTATTTTCACTAACCTGTTCATTCCTTTCTAAGTAAAGTAGTAAAATTTCTTTACTGGAACCAAAATATTCAGCAGAGTAACTAAATAATATCCTGAACTATCACATACTAGTAGAGTATTATAAACATTTCTGTTTGTTGCGTAAAAAGATGCAGGGCGGATGCGTGTAGCTCTGGTTTAATTTACAGTGAGTTACAGACTGCATATAATCACCAACTTTAAACTACTGAATGCAAATTAAGTAGAAGTACTGTTACCCTGAGAATCATAAATACTATCTTAACTTATTTACCATATAGTTTGCTTCAAGGACTATTGCTTAATTGTTAATCTTCTGTTGTGATTATTTTTAAGATGACACTAAATAGAAAATGGCATATTTCACTGATCCTGGTGGTAGGAATGGTAATGAGTCCACCAGTAGCCTATGAACTCCTGGCAAGGAGAATGCAAACAGTTTGTGAAATTGAATGCATTTGTAATATGTGAAACAATTTCTCCTTGAAATGCTAATCAGGTCTTAAATTTTCCTTCCTCATTGTTACTCAGAACTGTACAGAACTAGGAAAGTCCTCCTTCTGCTCTGTCTTTCTAGCTATAATAACCAAGAATTACATACGTATGTATTTAGTTTTAAAGATGCAGGTTTGAGAGTGTAAAAAATCTTTTCCAATGAATCTGGGTTACATTTGATTATTATTAACTGTATTCACAGTAGTGTTTCAGTTTGGTTTTGTAGTCGTTTGCATCCACATTCTGCTGTGTTACATATACTGATAAGTAATAGCTGCTTTTTAGTGAAGTGTGCAAATATAGCATCCAGCCTTGTCCTTTCCAAACCTTGCTCCTAAAGCGGCGATATTAAGTGCTTCTGCAACATCATTTTGCATATGGTGGTCTGCGTGCTTGTATAAGTCCTGCATTATTATTTGCAAGGCATATTCAAAAACCCTTAATAGATCTTAAAACTAGCAATATATAGCAAGAGAAGCAGTAAAAAACATGGATAATAACTTGTGAGATGAGAGATAGCTTGATTTATATGGATTGAATTATTTTTTTTTTAATTTTTTTAAGCTGGATATGAAGTATTTGTCACCTCTTCTGTTGGCATATGAAGATAGGATAAAAGAAAAGGAAGATTTAAATCTTGAACATGAGGCAAGTTGCCATTTAAAGAAAATATACTTCTACACGAAAGCAGAAATAAATTATTGAATTTTTTTAAAGGGATTTGTCAAAGCTGTTTTCTGCCTAAAATTAAAAGTGACTTTGTTTTACTTTTCCATGCATAGTTATTGTGCTGTCTTATCCTACTTGGCTTGCTTGGTTTTGTCAGCCTGTTCAGACGTAAAAACAGGCGCTATGCTGAGATGTACAAGACCCGTGCTGTCTGAATAGAGTAAAGCATAAACACAGGATTTACTGTTGTGATTCATAATGGAGATGGAGTGCCCTGTATAGCTGCTCTTCCAGTTGCAGGCCTGTGGATTTTGTAGTAGAAGAATATTTATTTCTAGTTATTAAACGAATGGATACTCTTTTTGTTCTTCAAAGGTATTTTTTTGTCACTGAATCTTTGAGAAATGGTGATTTGCTTCAGAGCAGAGCTGCCATAACTTTTCAAAATAATTTATTTCCTTCAAAAACTTCAGCCATAAAATGAGCAGAAAACACAGAGGGTTTTATATTTCAGTAAATTCACTGTATTGTCCTACCATATTCAAATTCATGTCATTCATACTGAAAATGTATAATATCATTTAGTAATTTACAGAATTCTTTTTTTTTTAATCAATATTTTATGGATCTACAACTTGGTTAATTCAAATGACGCCTGGCAACAATGTGGCACAATTAAAATATCTGTTATTTTTAATCAGATATTACTAGATTGATGAAGCAATTTAAAAGTTACATAGACACATCTGAATTAAAGATGAGTGAGATAATATGCTGTCAACAAAAGGTATCTGTAGTTATAAAAGTTTTTGTTGATGTAAAAATTAAAACAAAATACTTCCCTCGAAAGAATTTTATGTGGAGTCCTTTGTCTTCCAGGAGGATATGAAGAATTTTAAAGTACGAGTTGAAGAGTTGGTGAAGGAGAATGAAGACCTGCATGATCAATTAAATAAAAATAACTTTATTACCCCTATGGAATGGCAAGTTATATTATTAGAAATCAATTTAAAAGCTACTCATTTTGCTTGTTGCATGCAAACTTCTAGGATTACAGATCTTAAGGAAAAAATTGTGTTCTCCTCAAGCAAATTAAGTTTTGCTGAAGAGTTAATAGGGTCATGATTATGTTTTGTTGGAACAATGCTGACCTGCAATAGCTGAAATAATTTTGGAGTACAGATTAAATAGTTGCAGATTAAATTGTGCAGTTTTACATGTGAAGCCCATGTAATTCTGTCCCAGACCTTGCAGGTTACATGCTTAACTTTTACACCTCTACTGAGAGTAGGAATGTGCCAGTGACATCATTTTTTCATTGATATAAAATGGTATTGGAATGTGGTATTAGAAGAATTTGATGTTCCTGAAGAGTGAAACAATATAAACATAATGCAATTAAGTAGTATAAAATACATATGAGGCTTAAAAACAATGTGCCTAAGTCAGGCATTCATCAGTTGGTAACTGAGATGGAGACGAGACTGGCTGTACTGGTTCATCGCAAGACGACTGTGAGCTTTTTAGGGCAACAGCCTTAAAGGAAAAGAAAAAAGTGCCAATACAATCCTCGGGTATGTTAGAATAGGTCCTTCTAGTAGAGGCTGGGCAATAACACCACAATTATATGGAAATCTCTGGAGAGTCCCAGTCATCCATATTTACATACAGAGACAGTTGAAGGGTTTGTGGTGAGCCAAGGAAATGGAGAGCCTCTTTTGTTTGGAGTTTAGACAGACTGGCCTTTCTAATTTAGCAGGACAAAGACTGAGAGAGGACAATGTTGCTTTCTGTAAGCACATCAGGAACAAGAGTCATGGAACATACAAAGAACTACTTAAACTGCATTTATAGGACACAGGGCAGTGTTACTAGAACAATAATTGGGTATTCATTCACCACAAGCAAACTTAAAGTGGAAATTGGATGATGATTCCTAACCAGTGTAACAGGGTTTGGAACAGCATCCACTGTGAGTAGTGAACACAAAAATCCTTACTGCACTTGTGACACAGGTGGCAATTGTATGAAGGGATCATATGCACAGTGTCTATACTTGGAGGACTGTAAGGTCTCTTGCAATCGTAAGTCTCTCTGCAGGTTTAACCAAAAACATGACTGACTTTCAATGAGAGCCTCCTCAAGGCAGAATTACAGAAGTGTTTAGTTTCTATATAGATTTAGTTAAGTAGGTTGTTGTCAGGGTACGCAAGTGTTCTATAGGTGCCTTAATAAAATATTCTGGATGTTTTACGTATACTTGGATGCTTATGTACTGTCCATAAATTTGAAAACAGTCTTCATAGAGGTGTTTCAGCTTCTCAGATAGGAATTTCTGAATTTTGCTTTTGATTTTCCTTCTCTGCAAATGAATGAGAGAAGTTTGTATCACTTTGAGTTGTTCCAGGCTGACTACAGTCTCTCTCTGGGAGCTGTTTTTCTGGCTGGGGTGCAGCGGGGCAGGGATGTCAGCAGCAATACCACCTTACCAAGCTTCTGCTCCATACCTTCAGTGGCTGCTTCATGCTCAGTGTTGCAGTGCATTGCTCCTTTATTTGTTCTGACATAACCAGCCTAACCCCCCTTTTGTAGCAGTTTTTAAAAATTGTGTTTCACAGCGTAGCCTCATGGTGGCAGGCATAGCTGAGGGTCAGGATGTAGCTTGGCAGTGTGGGAGACGGTCCTTATGCCTAAACCTGTTGATGAAATACGATCTTAGTGCTATCAATTTCAAAGTTGCAGTTTTACCTGGAAAATTAACTTGTCCTTTGTTTAAAATTGCTATACTTCAAAGAGTTGTCCAGTAAGATTCACAATCCATTTTCCTCAGCCTGAAGTCCAGCCTAGATACTTTTGATAGGAAAAAAACTTCTGTTCTTTGAGTTGCTCATGCTTAGCATCTTACATCAGCACTGACCTTCCTGTCACAAATAACGAATGTATTTTGTCATTCAGTTTACGTTTGATATTTATCCATTCAGCTGAAAACATGCAGAGTCTTAAGTGGTTAAACAATATGAACTCTGTCTCAGCTACTAACAGATTTTAAGTGGCTGATGCCCATTTGCTTCCTTTTCCTATGCCTGCTGCAGTAAATTTCACAGTAAATTAAGTGTCAGCTATACTTACAAGCTCTTGTGCGCAGAGGTTTTCATGAATAGAAGTGTAAGCCGACTTCTGTTTCTGTGTTCACAAAAATCTTCAGGGTAGACTGTGTAAGACTATATTTTTCAGCTGCCAGGCAACAGTTGTTAGCTGTATAGTTTGGCCTAAATTTTAGTTAGAGTATGATTTGATGGTAGGGGAAATTGTCTCTATGTAGATCTGTACACAATAGGATGTATTTTTATCTGCATGAACAAAGTAAATAGACATTGTGTTAGTTACTGTCATCAGAAACCTCGGTGACAGTCTATTTTGCTCCATTTTCAGTTTAGGCTACTCTTGCCTTGCCATTGATCGATGACAACTCGAGTTTAAATTCACGTGACACTTGTACTGTATTTCTGCTTCCATTCTGGCTAATACTTCTCAGCTTTTTAAGCTATTACTAGACTAGCAAATAGTTTCCTTAGCTTTTGGGAACATTAGAAAGACTGGTGTTGGTTTTCTTGAAAGCTGAACTAATACTCATTATAAAGCGGAGTTAAGTTCTCTGCTCAGGATAGTTCCATTTCAACGCCCATCTTCTTTACAGGCCCATAAAACACCCTGGCAATATTTTTCCAGAGATCATAGCCAAGTAAACCCAAATCCCATCCAAGAATTTATTGCATGTTTTGAAAAGAAATTTGGTTCAGTTACTAGCTGTCTCCAAACGATCTGGCAGCATTGTATAGCTTTAATTCTCTCATATGACAAAAGTCCGAGAGAGCTGGGACTGTTTGGCCTGGAGAAGAGGAATCTTGTTGCTGTCTGTAAATGCCAGAGGGGAGGGCATACAGAGCCCAGGCTCTTTTCACTGGTGCCCTGTGAAAGGACAAGGGGTGACGGGCACAAACTGAAACGCAGGAGGTTCCCTCTGAACACAAGGCAATGGTTTTTTTACTGTGAGCGCTGCAGCAAGCTGTCCAGAGAGGCTGCAGAGTCTCCGTCTCTAGAGATACTCAAGAGCCATCTAGACATGGTGCCTGGGCAGGTGGCTCTAGTGGCCTCTGCTTGAGCAGGGGTGTTGGACCCGATGCGCTCCAGAGGTCCCTTCCAATCTCAACTGTTCTCTGATGCTGTGATTCTAAGTCACACGTATGTATTTTTCCTTCTTTCTATATGGAATTCTTGCTGTAGTTAGTCAAAGATTTTAAACAGTATTTAACATAATTTACATTTTGAGGGTTATGAATTCATGTCTCTAATAAGCTTACCATGGGTCCCGACACTGCTTTCAATGAGGGGTTTTAATTTGTTTTTTAAAGAGGTTAAAATACGATTTTATAAGTTTACACTTGTTGGAAGGCAGTTGTGTTTTTTCTTTGGACGTAAGTTAATATTTGAATTTTGTTTTATTTATAAGCTGGTTGTCATTGTAGGCAGCAGTTGCAAACTCAGGCCAAGTTGGTCTTGGAAGAAAATGGACTGTTGATGGAGCAACTCAAAATTCAACAAGCTAAAGCAAAAGACAGTCACAGACAGCATGTTCAAGAAGGTAAAGTGCTTGAGTTGCCAGCCATTTGAACTACACCAAAGATGATACTGCAAGTTTGGGGGGTTTGTTTGTTTGTGGAGGGTGGTTTCTTTGTTTTGGTGGGGTTTTTTGGTTTTGGGGTATTTTTGCGACTTCGTATATGCCTAACAAAGCATCACTGAATACACCGAATGTGATCAAGCTCTGGATGTCAACTGATACTGAAAGGAAATGTCAGTATCACCTGTTGACACTGTGCAGTATATTCCATGTTGACTTGCTTCCTCTGAAAAAGTGACAAGAACTGTTAAACAGCACTACACTCATTTTCATAGTTTAAGAGCACTTCAAACTTACATGTTGGTATTTGTGAGATATGATTTGCCTATTTAAATGTTCAGTTTAGAATTTGTAGGGTTTTTTAATTTTCTGCTTTGTAAGCAATGTTTATCATTTAACATAGTTAATTATATCATAATATTTGGTTTTACACTTTTATAGTTTGATAACTGCTTAAATTTACATGAACAACTAGGAATTAACATTATTACTGATTCAGTTGGAGTTTCATTAGGCGATTGAATTGGTTCTGCCATACCCAGTTTTGGGGTTTTTTTTCTCCCAAAAGCTTCAAAATTGACCAAACAGATAATAATCTTAGAAGATAAGAGACAGAGTCAAGAAGAGGAGATAGCAGAGTACCAGAAGCAGTTGGAAGTTTTGCGTTCTACTTGTGAAGAGCTGAAAGCCAAAGTGAATAGCAGAATAGCAGCAGAGGAACACTTTGCTTTGGTGAATGATTTAAAAAGGTACGAGTTTACATATGGTGCACAGAGAAACAATTCTGCAGAGCATTCACGTGCGCAGATCTGCATATGCATCACTCTAAGCATGAGGCGAGTGGAAACTTATGCTGCTAATCTAGGAAGGTAACTACTGAAGTACAAAGAAAGGTAAAGAAATATTTCAAAGATCCTGTCTCACTTTTTATAGACAATTAAAACTACAGAAGGAAATCCTAGATCTATAGATATCGGTAGAAGTGTTTCTACTATACAGTACTAAATACACCTTTTTAAATAGTAGAAGAGAAGGCATTAAAAATACCATTTTTATCAAATCTGTTTACTTTTGTGAACACTGTCTATCAAAAGTTCTCGTTGTTTTGTTCCCGTCTTTGGGAAGATGTCTGAAGGATCCTGAAATTCTAAACTGAAAATACTGAGTTTCTCCAGTCTTTACAATATGGACATAACACAAAACAGCACAACACAAAAGCACTGTTATGCAGCATAGTCTGTAATGCTTTTCTAAAGACATTCTGTAAATTTGTTTGCTTTCAAGCTTTAAGATAGTGCAAGTTACTGTTTCTAGGTACAGCGACTTCCTGAGAAATTCTCAGACCTTACTTTTTAACACTGCTAGTAATTTCTTTGAAAAAAGATTAGGAAAGGAATACCTTTGGAACATATTGGATATTTTTATAATTTAAATTCTATTTCAAGTGCAGTCAGGATGAATTATTTGAATAGTTTTTGTTATGCTTTCATGATTTGGTATGTCATGAGATTGTAGCGCCTCTCTGATGTCGCCACTGCACATTAAGCATTCTCGATGTATCTTTTTCATATCTTTAACATGGGCATCTGACTGTAACTTAGCTCTTTAGAGAAGTAGGTCTCGGCATCTAGGCATGACTCCTGCTCTGTTGGGTTTTGTAGCCATTTACAACAGGAGCAGGAGAAAAAGCGCTGTGAGATGGAAGATCTAATGGGAAAGATAGCATCGCTGCAAGCTCACAACAAGAAACTGCTTTTAGAGAAAAATAACTTCATGGCTGATAACAAGATCCTGGAAACCGAGATGGAATTGACACAAAAGGCAAAAAGGTCAAATCATATTTTTATTTTCTTATCTAGAAATACTTGTATTTCTAAAAATAACAGCAGAAATATCTGTAAAAATATTGTCTGCCATCCCACATCATGTAATTTCTAGCTATAACAGAGAAAACATGTTTTCTAAATGCATCTTTGTCACATCTGAAGGCCTCGTTGTCAAGTAGCTTTGCTAAGCTTTGTATGGTTTTGTGCATACTTTTCTATGCCTACATGCAAATTAAGAATACATCTTTAATGCTAGTAGTTAGCTATAGCAATTAATCATTTGTGTACCTGCCTGAAAAACAGGGTATCACACTCTTTGCAGACCTTCTCCTGTACCCAGGTGGTTCAGAGTTGGGCTCAATAGTTCAAAAAGCAAACCCAATATTATTATTCTTAAGAACCATGAACTTGTAGCCATTGCACACATTGAATCATTGTTAGTATTGTTATTCACGGAACGTACTGTAAAGAAAAACAGCCCCCAAAAGTGGGAAATGATACTTTCAGGATTGGAAATGTTCGGAGCCAATGTGTCCTTAACAGTGTGTTTGGTTGTTTCAGACCTGTTCAAGTTGATTTTCACATACAGTGTGGGCTCTTTTAATGCCATTATTAATTCCTAATCTGAAGATTTTCCTTTATCTATTAATTTTACAGGCGATTAAAGAAGAAAGTAAGTCTTCTGAAACTGCAGTTGGAGGAAGCAATGGAAAAAGAAGTTGCAGGCCATCACTATCTAACAAACCTTATTGGTTTGGTGGAGAAGATAGCTCAGGAACGCGATCATCTTATTTTTTTGGTAATTACCTTTAAATAATTAATATGACTTAATTAATATTTCACACAATTATCCTACTAAAACAACTTAATTTGAATTATTAAAAAAGAAAGCTAAAATTTCAGTTTAAGTATTTAGCTATATAAATAGACTTTTGCAAATAGGATATGAGCAGCAAAAGGTTATTTTCTAGAACAGTGGTTAAAGGCAATGAACCCTAGTTTCTGGAGATAACATAATTAAGCCTTAAATCGCATCAGCATTAGGGTCTGCAATAGTATATATCAAGTGTCTAATAATTTTTTCTAACCTGATTTTAGAGATTGGCTTCAATTGTTGAAGCTACATGCATAAAAAATAGCATGCAATCATAAATTTGTAGTATGCATTTCTGAATCTAAAGGAAAAATATTATCCTTGAAGTGATCTGTGTGTTTCTTCTACTGTGAATGCACATGCATGATATTGCTCCTTTTTGCTAAGCAGTCATTTTGACAGGCTGGTTGAAAGTTTCTAACAGCTTCTGTTTAGTGGAGGTGTCTGGCATGGAAGTCACTGGGCTTTTTATAGGCACATTCGTTTCCTTTACAAGACCTTGGACATCATTTCAATTTTACATATTGGTACTCTGTCTTCAAATTGGTCCTGGAAACCATTTCACAAAACTTTTATTAAAATAAAGCTTCTTTTGCTTCTGTTGTTCAAGTATTAGACCAAGGTTATTATCGGTGTTGGGTAAAAATATTCTGTAGTGGTTAATTCCTTATACTAGAAGAGAAATTATGGTGACCCAACTCAAATCCTTGTCCACTACAAACTGGACTTTAGGGTTGTGAAACTAGGCACAGTAAATGTCTCCTAGGAGCTGGTTCTTATCTCTCAGTCTCTGGTATATCTACTTTCAACTATTCAGCATACCATGTTAGAAAAATCACAGAGATCCAGAATTACCTGTAAATACAAGTTGTGCCATTTGGCTTAATAATACCCTAGCAGATGTTTAGAATACGCTTAGCAGTAAAAGCCTGTTTCAGAAGTAAAGATGCCTTAACATAACTCTATAGGTAGTGTAAGTTTACAAGGTAGTGTAAACCTTGTCTTTGCAAGTATGCAGTATTTGACATCATATTCTTCCCCTCTGAAAACTGCACCTGAAAGCACACACACTAGAAAATCAAGTTCTGTGTACATGCAAAAACTCAGAGTAGCTCTGTGGAAAGCAGCCCAAAATGCAGTCAGCTGTGGCCTGTCTTTCTTTAGATGGGTATAAACTGATCCATCAATTAGAAGCCAGTCTTGTCGTGCAAAACAGAATTTATCTCTTCCTTTTGGGTCACAGTCTCCTGTGCATGTGTGTGATGATGATACATACTTATTTGTCATACGTTATTTCTCCATTTTTTGGCTTAGACAGCGCACACGTCTTGCTTTTTTTTTTTTGAATTTACTGTGTCTGGGCTGACAGCAGAGGTACTCTGAGACAAACTTTTCTACTGAAATAGTATCAGTAAAACCTTTAAATGTCCAGTTTACTTTGCTGCCTGGTAGAGCTGAATCAGAACAACCTGTTCCTACTTCTAATTGTTGAACTTAAAACTTACCTTGGCAGAAAGTTCAGACTGCAGGTATCTTGTAGTCAGGTAATCTGATAAGATTGTCTAATGGGAAGGCCTAGAAAAGAAAACAAAATCTAATTAGAGCCAGACCCTAATGACTATGAAGAGCCACTACTGAGCACGACATATGATTAAAAATGTATTATCATTCCCCTCACCTCAAAATCCAGTAATGTCAGCTTTATTTACTCAGTTCAGCTACTGCTATTACCCTAGTCTTACTCTTCTTTAATTCACTAATTGAATTAAAGTGTTAAAATTAATTTTATGCAAATTTAAGCCATAAGAACAGGAAGAGCAGAAGTGGTACAGCACTCTGGAAGTGTCCAAGGCCAGGTTGGATGAGGCTTTGAGCAATCTGGTCTAGCAGGAGGTGTCCTTGCCCAGGGCAGGGGTTGGAACTAGCTGGTCTTTAAGGTCCCTTCCAACCTAAACCATTCTGTGATTCCGTACTGTATGTCCGCAGGCCAGATGTTTGGAAAATGAGAATCATGGTGTTCTCAACAAAATAGTAGAAGGCACTCTACGCTTAGGAAGATTGGAAGAAAAAGTTAAGGTAAGTAGTATTTCTAAGCTAAATATTACATGAAGTGTTTTTGTTTTTTAATGAGAAAAGTCAGTAGTTAATCTGTGTCAGTATTTTTATGAAAGATGTATGGATTATTTCATAAAGAGTTTTTAAAAAGCAAAATAGATAATCATTATATTTTCCAGAAATATATTTTTCCATTGTATTTGTACATTACGTGTCTGCCAGGTCATTGCATATACGTCATTACCTGGAGAATTATGACTAGTTGTAAAAATAATTAAAAATCATACTTTATTAATATTTCATTTTCGCTCTGTATTGTAGCCCAATTAGTGTCTCTCCTACTTTTTTGAGGCTCTACTAGTGCATCAACTTTAAGTCCATTACAACTGGATTTGGAAGACTGAAAAACATATCCCAAGTGTACAGCTGTCCTCAAGTGCTTTCATACGGCTGTAGGATAGGAGGTTTAGAAACTCAGGGAGCGTTCAAACATCTGGCCCAATTAGACAATACATTATAGGTTATCGTTACAACTGTCTAAACAAATACAAAGCACAGTGTGCAGTTGCAGTATAACAGTGTATAGCATGAAATATATTTGAAACTCTTGCACTTTAATGTCTTTGGTGCTATCATAATTGCTTTTACTGTAAACCTAAAAAGGGAAGGAGAAGGATATCTGGCATATGGGTTTCTATATGTAGAAAGTAATATATATTACTTTCCAAAGCTGTTTTGTACTAAGTCAAGTTTGTGCATTTTACCCAAAAGCCAGAGTGTCTATACATTGTGCTTTTCCAGTGGAGACCTATGCTGCTATTCCTGCCTCAAATGACACAAATGTGCAGCACTATGTTACCAGAGACCAGCTCCTTCTGCACTTTCCTTCTAAGGATCAGCACAGCCCAGGAATTAGCAACAAAGAAAATAAGCCAAATGGTAGATGTAAAGAGAGAGGAAGCTGAAAAATAGCAAGAATTTGTAAGGAATCCTTCATAAAATACCTAAACGCATGAAACACTAGCATAAAAGAATTCTCTAATTATACTAACACAGCTATAAAAAGTTTTTAGCCATTTTTCACCCTCATTCGTGTCTGTCTAAATCTAGAAAACATCCCTCCTACCAAGACAGTGGTTTGTATTCTTAAATACAGATGTATTTATCCCAGTATGTAATGCAGTTTCTCAAACAGGACAGGCCATATTGCACACACTGCTTTTTCAGGTGCTGCTGATAAAAATTCAGGTGAATGTGGAAAGGCAAAAGGATTCTTCGCTTGGAAGATACGTGGTTGCCTCCACAGTTCATGCACAATTCTAACAACCACGCAACTTGAACAGTAGCTTACTTGAAGATTACGTACTTCCTGCTTAGTTGAATGAGATAGGTTGGAGTTCTCGTTAGTCTGATTATATCAGCTGGAGGAATGCTACTATCAGCTGCTTCAGGAAATCCCAAACTGGGTAACTGCCCTGTATGTTGAGTTACAGGATAAACCTGTTATGGGGTATTTATCTGTAATCTGTCTCCAGTGATAATAGTATTTTGAAAGCATTCATTTTTCTGAAGGGGTGATACAACTATTGGTCATGTGAGCGTTACACTATTTCTTGTCTTGGAAAAGAGTGTTTTGGATTGGTTTTAGCAATCTTCAGCTATTTCAGCAAAATAAAAGATAAGAAATGCATATTCTATCATATGTATTAGAGCATACAGTCCTCGGGTTATGATGAGAGAATTGCTTCTAGCCTACAGGTTTGAGTTACTTGCAAATGCCTACAATGTGAGTCTTTATTTTCTACTTTCTAGACATAACCAGTTATCTTACATTTACCTTTCGGTGAATTTGTTGCCTCGTATCTCAGCAGGCATAAGCTCATCCAGAACTGTGTTACAGGTCAGGTGCACCGTGTGTGTATGTGTGTGTCAAAAGATTCTGTGGGGCTTTTTCACATGTCTGCAACTGTTGGCGGAGGCGAGGAAGGAAGAGAGGCCGGGTGGGCCAGCCATGTGTCGCTGGAAACACAGCTCACTCCCTGCAGACAGGGGTCATTCTGAAAGCTGGCGATTCCGCTCCCCTCGCAAGTCCGGTCATTTGTGCTTTGCACCTAAAAGTGGATCTGGTCTTCTGGTCCAGAGTTCTTCCTTCTAGTGATTTCTTTTGGAGAAAGTAAAAGAGCAAAAATCCTGTGGTTTTTGTTTTTCGTGGAGAAACGTCAGAATAAACGAAGATCTGGCAAATCTGTTATTAAACGCAGAATCACTGTGAAATTCTTTAAAGGTGATTAACAGGCTATTGCTAAATTAAAACCCAAAACCACGTAGATCTTTATATACACAGCTTTATTACATATTTTAAACTGTGTATGCTTAAGTTAGGTAGCAAATTAAAAGTGATTCTCTTTATAAACACCCATTTTTAGTTTGGGATTTAGCAATTACTGTGAACAAACTTTATAAAACATCATTCACTGTGCAAAACGTTTCCTAGGTTAACAGTACAACCATATGAAATTCAGAAAATAACAGTAGAGCACTATCAAATAGGTTGAATACAAATATCAGAAAAATAATTTTTGTGCAGAAACTACGTTAAGGAAACAAAACTTATCTTGGTGTTTTAATTTTTAAAACAAATTAGGTTTATTTCTACTTTTATATACTGTGGTTTATGTCAGATAATTTTTCAGGCCTACTGAATTCTGAAAAATATTAAAGCTTATTTAAAAATTGTTCTTTAATTGCCCCTTTAAGATTCAGCTACTGGTGTCTGTCATAATTCTCATAACTCAAAACTTTTCTGAATACTCTGATCGTAGAGCAGAATATGAAATGCAACTTTATTTCCCTCTGACATCAGAAAAGATTTGGCTCAAATCTGAACTAGCTTGTAATGGGACTTTTCATTTTTTTAAACAGGTTGTACACAGAGCACTTCTGATCTCCATCTGTTTCTAAAAACAGTGACAATGTATTTGATAAAAACAGGGAATGGGTGGGTTTTGTTGGCGCTTTTTTGTTTTAATAATAAATAATCTTCAAATATCTGTTCTATTCACAGTTAATGAGATGGTGGTCTACAACCGTTTGTTATTTAAGGAACAGGTGATAGTAACCTCCATCTTTTTAGTAAAAGAAAAAGCACAACACTACCTTATTGTCATTTTGCCAGTACCCACACAAGTTTTTGTGCTTTAAAGAAGCACATATCTGTCATACTATACATTTTTAACAGTCCATAACGGTTCAAGTCTGCAATTAAGTTGTTTTATGGTTCATTTAAAAATTTATGAATCAATAAAGCACTATGTGTCAGCCTTGTGAAGAGCAGTCACAAATTCCGCGGCAGAGGCACTGGCAGAAGCCGTACATGAGACATACAGTCAGACTGGAGGGCACAAAACTCACACACACAACGCCTAGGGACACTTTCTGAAGCACTAGCAAATAGATTCCAAGAGGAAGGGAACTAAAGTAAAGAAACCCGAGCAGCCATACCAGTGTTCTGGGTACACGCTTGCATAGCTTTGAAAAGAGATCTTGGTCCAGCTGATGCTGAGAACTTGGAGATACTGAGTCAGTGCCGTGGTCAGCGTAATAATCCGAGGCGCTGCTTTGGCTGGGAGTCCTGGGGGAGTCTCTTTGTTCTTCCGTAATTGCAATTAGTAAGCAGTTTGATGATCCGTGGGAATAACTTGAGGAAGCCAAGTTTTTTGGTGTTAAAACTACTTCTTTACAGTCTGAATCCCATGCTGTTTTGTCTTTTAATCTGAGCTTGGACATAATGTTTGTGTCATTGGGGAGTCCTTCAAGTTCATCTTCATGCACCTCTGTCTCATGGCGGCAGAAGGGACAGCTAACGCAGGGAGATCCATCTGCTGTATGAAGTATTTTAGTCAAACATCTAGCACAAATTCTGTGAAGACAGTCCAAGATCTTGGGCTTACGACTGTGAATAGTAAATCTCTGATAACAGATTTTGCACTCCAGTTCATCATCGGGCACCTTTTCCTCTCCTTCAGTGCCAGTGTAATTCATCTTTAAATTAGACACACTGTCAAAAAGAAGTGAGATTAGAACAGGTTGTTTCATGGCTTCTGAATCTCTGTTTGGTAATAATTCTGTTAATGATAAACTTTTATTAAAAATTAGTAGAAACAACCTTTATACTGAAGATATCTGACATCTCCCAGTGCAGCTCCCCTCATTTTCATGCAACTTTACCAGACAGGCTGGCCTTAATTTTTTTCCTACCATCTTGCTACTTACTGCATTAATAGTACTAAATTGTCATTGCTGAAGAGAAAGCGTTAAAGGTTTGTTCTTAACACTTCCTGAAAACTGAAGAACTGTGTATTATCAGAAGTGCCTGTAACCATTGCATAGGTCACTCTGTATTCCAGCTGTGCATACCAGCACACCTGAATGAAACAAAGGTGCTTCCTCACCGTGTTCCTATCAACATTAATCTGGACTTGGGAAAAAGTACTTTGAGTATAACATCAGGAAATCATGGATTTATTTAAGTCTCTACGTGACTCTTCTGTCCAGAGAGTATTCTACTTTGTTAGAATTTAAACTTTTCCTTTTGAGGCCCTTGAAAGTTCAAGGAGCATTGCAGTTTTTGTCATACAGAAGAAACTGCTGCTGTGTTTCTGTCAGTCCTAAAGAGAGATCTTAATTACATGCAATTTGCCCCTTATTTTCACATCAAATCAAAGTGAATAAAACTCAAGGCAGAAACGTAAAGTGTACTTGAATCTTTCTTACTTTTCACTGAGATGCTGAACACTTCAGAACATCCAAGAGACTCGTAGCTGTCTTGCTTTTGTTATTCTAAACAGGGGCCTGGCCCACTGCAATGTTTCCAGTTTCAGTGTGTAGTTTCTTTTGGTTGGCTCTGGGACTCTTTATCTTCCTCTATATTTAAAGTGGCAACATTTCTCCCCTTATATTTACAAACATCAGTTGTGAAACACAACTCAGTTATTTAACATCTGCTGTGCTCTCTGTACTTTTTTCACAAGACCGGAGTAGAAAGCAGTAGAATTAGTTGGGGGGATTTTTTGTGGGTTTTTTTTTTTTTAAATTTTACTTTATTTTAAACACTGTTTGGGCAGTATCTAATCATGGTCCTTCTGGCAGGGAGGGAGGACTACTAAGTAAGTTGCATCCTGTCCCTGGAGAAGATACAGCCAAAGAGACTACAAATAAAACCTGTAATATCAATATTGCATTTAGGAGTTGATAACACTGTCAGCAATAATTGTAAGAGTCCTTGATGCATGAAACTTTATGACTGAAGGGAAATGATACTTAGGTCTGCTTTTGCATCATTGTTATAGGTCCCTTCAACTGAACTATTCTATTGAATTAAATATCAAGACAGAACCAGCAAATTACTATGTATAGAGCAGGTTTTATGTTTAAAAAAAAAAAAAAAGTTAAAATATATCTGTTATGGTTTGAGGAACCCACAACAATCTATTGTCATTTAGACAGTTAGTCTATCACCCGATGACCCCTCCCCACCCAGGAAGGGGAATCGGGAAAAGCCAAGGAAACCTGGAGGTTGAAATATACACAGATTTAATAGAACAAGATTAGATAATTAACGTTAGTCACACTAAATAGCCAATATTGATCCCAATACCAATACAGAATACACAAGGGTTACACTCAGCCCATTCTATCCGGAGGGAGCCGTGCGCTCCCAGCAGGGGACAGCCGCGCGAGCGCTGTGGGATGAAGGGAAGGGCTCAGGGCTCTGGCACCAGGACAAGGAGTTCTCAGCATTGCAGTCATTAAGGGAGAAAGAAAACTTTGCAGCAAACTTTCTAATTTATACCGAGTTTGTCGCCCATGGTACGGAATAACCCTGTTGGCAGCGTGGGTCCAGTGCCCGGGTCTCGCTCCTAATGCACCTGGGCAGCTCGAAAACACCGAGACCTTGAAACCCACCCACCGTAGCTGGCTGTAAAGTAAATACTTTCACAAATTCAAACGCCAGAGTCTTCTAGAAGTGCGGTTTTCCCTGGCATTAACAGGAGGTTGTCTTGAGGAGTTGGAGGTGGTAGCCTGCCCTGAAGGGCTGTAAGTGCCCGCAGCTGTGTGTGCCAGTGCCACCCCGACCCGCCTGGCTCCCACAGGCCACCACGGAGTCAGCTGGGCGCTCTTCACCCGCCCCGCTGGGGTTCTGCTGAGATGGCTTACACAACTTAAATAGACTTAGTTATAGTCAATTGCAGGAGCAAGATCAGAAGTATGTGTCCCTCATATCTGGTTCCGTGCCAGGATCATTCCGTAATCATTAGGTCAGAAGATCATGCGCTTTTGCCCTTTGTGCCCTGTTGATTTTGCAGCCATTCTGCACATATGACACAGCTTCAATTGACAGACCAAGAGCAGGCATGAGGCGGCTGTGGGATACGTAGGAGCCATAAACTGGAACCACGTAAGGCAGAACACAGCTTCAAACACACACCTCCTGCTATCTGCATCATAAGTGACCACCAGATAAAAAATGGATTTCCCCAATTCCATTGGCTGCTCTCTTTATCAGCCTTTTATGTGTTAAAAGAGAGAGGAAGTTCCTTCTAGTTCTCCAAAATAATCATGGGCACGTGCCCTAAAGAGAGAATTTCAGGTTCCGGGTCCAGAGCTGGAAGAGGCATTTACTGCCAGAGGTGAAAGTTCAGCTGCGTTCCTGTGCTCTGCACTTCCTCGAGGCTATCTCGGAGCAACCCTCTGCGCAGAAGGAGAGCAGTTACCTTTATCCTCCCGTAGCATTACAAGCACGAGCATCTAACTGCCTTCTGAAGACCTCCAGGAATCCAGAAAGTTGAGCAATGTGACTGGTTAACTTGCATACTTCTGATTCTTTTCTTGGAACTAACAGGGAGAAACTAGGAAAAAAACTGATGGAAGTCAGCCTTAAATATTGAATGACTAACGTTCTAGGTAAATATTATTTATCACTATCCTATTGCCTCCAGAAAATGAAACTCCAAAGTGACACATTTTACAAGAGCTAAAAGGGAAATGGTTTGTGAAAAGGATTATATAGCTTGCAGCACATACATAAAAATGCCTTTTTTTTTTTTTTCCTCCAGAAGGCATACTCCTTCTGCTTTGATTCAGATGAAGATAAAACCTTGGTGGTTAACACCATAAATAAAACTTTATATTAGCAAGACATAAATATAGCAGTGTTTTCAAAGCTTCACTAAATAGTTTGCAATTTTATTAAAGGAGATGCTTCCATCCCAAAACTCTGTCCTATAGCCTATATCAAACATCGCATTTTGCAGATACAGTAACAGTTTGAGCATTCCATTTGTAATCATGAGAAAAAAGCTAATACTGAATAATACCTGTTGTTTTTGTTGAGAGCATCAGCATGTAACAATACACAAACCGTATTTTTTCAGTTCTTTCTGTGCTTGGGTAATCTAATAGGGAAGATATTTCAGAAAGCAAAATCACTTTTTACAAAAAGGATTTTTTGTTTTTGAGATTAGACCGATATATTTGGTTATGATTGCCAGTAACCAAAAAATCACTTGCGCTTCACTGAACAGAAAGAACTATTATGTGAAGCAGCAAGTTATTTTAAAACATGAAGCCACTCTTTTCTTCTTCTTAGTATTAAACAACTAACAGAACACAAACACTTTTCATTCTATGCATTGATAAATACGACTTGGACAAGCCACATGGTAAGTAACGTGCTGTAAAGTATAGCTTTGTATTTTGGAAAACAAATCCTTTTTTGCGGCCAGTTCTTCTCACTCGTAAGACAAACGTACTGTGTGGTATGCACTGTACACACTAGTTTTATACGCAGAACAAAGTACAAGTGTAACACCTTCAAATTAACAAATAGGTAAAAACACCACCAAACATAATGCAACCTACCTGACATATTTAAGCAAGGCAGAACTCATGTAAAGGTCAAACTGCAAATGAGTATCTCTAGCTATTTCTTTTGTGGGTGTTGAGTTGCCCTTATTTCTGCTATACTCACATTTCTCCTTTTATGTTTAACTCTTGCAGGTATATAAAAAAAAAGCAGCTGGGAAGCTTGGAGATATCAGTCTCAAAATGACTGAGCAGGAGAAAGAATTTGCTGGGAAGACTGCTCAGTACCAGCAAGAAATGAAGCACCTCCAGCGCCTGCTGCAAGACAAGCAGGAGACCCTTGACGAAGTGCTGCAGCAGAAAAGGTAAAAGTCAGTCACAGCAGAATCGACCTGGCAGCGAGAGGGTGGGGGAGCAACTGCTCAGCCGCGAGCTCTTGCTTTTCATCGCAGCCTCACATGGTATATTCCGGGTGTCTTTTCTCACTCGTGTTTTAGCTATACTGAAAGCGCTGAAATGCTCCTCTTAATTCCATCCTTCCCAGTGCCAAGAAAGACCTTTTGAAGGAGGAATTTATTCTGCATGACTACTACTGTTCTTAAGGCTTCTTCTTAAGAAGAATATCGATCTGAGCCTAGTATTTGATGGTTGTGGGAGGTGTGTGTGTGTGTGTGTCTAAATCATCAAGATATATGTTAATTATTTAATAGCATTTTCTGCTAAAGGCTGAACACATTCCCCTCCACAACCCTTAAGAATTGCCAAAATAGTAGGAAATTAAAGGAATCTAATGAGTACGCATATGATGGGTTTCCTTTTCAGTCTGCCCTACTGCAGATACTCTGTTAATAAGTGACGTAGATTGGCTACATGCGGAATAAAAAGACAAAAAGATAATTTAACGGATTTATACAAGAATATGACTGTCAGTGTTTAAATACCCTTTTAATATAGAGTTCTTTAAAGGTATTTTCTCCCTCTGGTACTGAAAAGCTTCATAGCGCATCCATGTTACCAGCACACAGGAAAAACTTCTTACAACTGAAGAGAGGTAATTAATCAGTCATTTTGCAAGTAATTTCTGCCATTGTGAAATCATAGTTTTAAAGACAGTAGGAAAGCAGGGCTTGGTATCACCTAAGTTATATCAGCACAGTCCCTCAATTACTTTATAGAGTGCTATTAAACAGGTGTGAGTAGCTGGGAATTGTACAATAAACATACAACTAATCTCTAAAATTTGCATAAGAAAACAGTGTTTTGACTATTCTGCATTTCTCTGGAAGTAGTTACTTAGGATTTTTAACTAATTAAGTGCGTTTTCTACCTCTGGGCTCTTGTTAGAATATTTTCTAGTAGAGAACAGCTAGTTAAATAACAAGGGTTTTTTCAATGTAGAATAGAGCATAGTTCAAAGTCCATGCATCATTCAAAATTTATCTTTCTAGCCCCCAAGTAGGTAAATGAGATGATACAACACAGCCATGTCAAATAACTAATTACACTTTCCATACAGAAGTTACACTAAATCACTTTTTCCTGTTCAGTCTGAATTGACTCATTTTTCTTCAGTAAGCACACAAAATTAATACTTGCAGCTAACTTTTAAGAAGAAGTAAAATCTGTACCTGGAACCACACCATTTAACAATACAATGGTGAAGAAAAATGATTTATGGAAACAAGCACAGGATGAACCTCACAAAGGTCTGACATTTCTGCAGTCTCCGACATTAATGAATAGTGTGATTGGTGACTGCCTTTTTCTGGTGGTAGTTAAGCCTTAACAGTGTTTATTAGAGTATAATATACATGAACATAACTCTGAAAGTGAAAAATAAAGTTTATGTCCATCTTTCAAGTTGTGTTTTGGTTCATCATCTGCTATTTTCCTTTGATAACTATATTAAAAACTATATTAAAAAAATTTGTCACTGAGAAGTCAGCTGAATTCAATGCCTCTATAAGAAGGAATATATTTTTGTTCTTATAAAACAATAAAACCAACTAACATCATTGCTGATACCATTCATATAAACTAGTTCCCTCATGTTCTTTTATTCATCTCAAGTATTGTGGTAATGTAAGTCGTTTCCCAAAGTAATCTAATTACGTAAGTATTCTGTTATGCCTATCTGCCAGAAATTAAACATGTCTTTCGGGCAGCTTTGTGTATTTCTGATTTTAAAAGGCTTGTTTTCTCTCTCCCTTCCCTACGCACAGTCACGGGAGTAAGGAAGGGAAAATTATTCGTAGTTTAGATGTTGCTGGTTTTCTGTAGCTTGGCAACCGAAGTCAATATTGCCAGGACAGTACCAAAGAATTACATTTATTTCCACTAGCTCTATTTATGGGGTAAACTTATAGTCCAGAAAACTGTCTAGCTGATAATGTTTAAATTCAAGATACCTGTATAAACATTAAAGTAAGCACGCACAATAAATATATTGTATATTAGATTTTCTAATTTCAGCATCTAAGCAATGAAAATCAAAATAGCATGCCACATTTTAAGCAGCAAAGCCAGTTTTATTTAAAATGTAGCTGAAGGTACGCTGACTATTTGGATAGATGATTTTGTATTTTATTAAAGTTACAATTTATCTTTAGGAAGACTATAAAACAAATTAAGCTATTTAAAGGCACTGACCACCATCAGTCTAGTCAAGAGCACTGCAAGTAGGTGAAGACAGAAAACTTTGTCGTGTAGTTGCTTTTGCTCATGTATTTAGTTGTTTAACAGTGGAATTAGGAAATCATACCAAGTCTGAGCTAGCTACTGCCATGAAATTTTTTACCAGAAGAGTTTACCCTGTCTGTTGGTGGTGGCGAGTTTTTTTGTAAAACAAGGGAGGGTAGCACTGCAGGTCTGGAAACAGCACAGTTCTTGCAGCGAGACACCGCATCAGAGACGTGAACTGGAAGGGCGACAGCAACCCTGTCTGCTGGTGGGTGGGACCCTCCTGTGCCAGCACACCCGGAGGTGGAGATACTGCAGGGCACAGCACCTTCAAAAGTAACATTTGCCCAGACAGTAAGGATACTCATCTGCTGCCTCATTTCTGTGTCTTCTCTCATCATTTTGTTCTTAACAGGGCTGTATCCAAAGAACAGGGGCTTCATAACAAAGGTGACTTTCTTTTGAAAAGTTCTCCTCTCCTGCATCGTCTTTCATCTGATGACAAAAATTGGAGGTTGCACTACTTATCCATTGTGTCTAAGGGAACAGAATTTTTCCACTTGGTTTTCAAAAAGAAATGCACAGAGATGTATTTGTTCTCTTGATAAACAGAAGTTTTTAAAGATATGCAAATTTTACCTTCCTAGAAGCTGCTCTGTAGAGCCTTCTCAATAATTACAGTCTTTGCTAGAGAATGTTGGAAATTCACAGCAACCTTTCGCCTAAAGCAACTGATGAGACAGCAGTATCATTTTCTGTTCTTCAGGCAGGTGATAATCATAATGACATTTTTATTGTTTATAGTCTTATGAGTCATCATTATCATGTACCTTTCCTTAAATGAAATACATTGCGTGTTTCAGATATAAACAACGTTGTTAATGTGGTTCTAGGGTAAAAAAACAGGTTCGTAAATGCCTCAAGTCGTATTTCACAGGGCACTTACTTTTATGAGCTTTTTAGGTCACAATGTATTTCATAAGTCTCCTGCAGAGGAACAGTACTTTGAGATAGTTACAGCTGCCGCACTTTGGGTATTAACGCAGGTTTGAAAGCCTTAGTGGTGAAACTGCCTTACACTGTCCTCAGGAGAGAGTCAACAGTAGAAAAGCTTCGCAGCCAGGCACAGGCAAGGCAGAGGAGCTGTCCTACCTGTAAGGTTACACAGAAAATTGTCACCGTGATAAACATTGTTGATCCTTCTGATAAGGATTACTTAAATAAACAGTTAGAGGGTAGGTGAAAATTAATTCTTGAGCCAGCAGCTCAAATAAGATTCTGAGATTACGGCTGAATTAATTTAGTTCAGTGAGGGCAGA
The DNA here is from genome assembly GCA_013398295.1 of Chionis minor. NCBI lineage: Eukaryota > Metazoa > Chordata > Aves > Charadriiformes > Chionidae > Chionis > Chionis minor. The sequence goes on from VZSF01007214.1 coordinate 393,810, forward strand.
AAGCTGTCTTTTGCAAAGAATAAGCTGCTTTCACAATCTGCTTCTGTGGACTTTTTCATCCTGAAACATCAGTACATTACTCTCAACAAGATATAAACCCTTACATTTTGGCTAGGTTGGGGGTTGAATGGAATTTATATTTTTACTCATTTCAGTAACAACAGCCTATGTTTATGAGAAACAAATTAATGCTTTTTGCCTAAAGACACCTGGAAACAGGACACATTTACTATGAGTACGTATCTTGCTTTAAATGCCAAGCGACAAAGGCTTGTGTTTGAAGAGGTGAACCAGCTGCTATGGGCACCCTGGAATAACAAGGGTTTCCTGTTAGTCTGCACAGGGCAACGTCACAGTAGTCATAGTCAAGGGTAGTTCTGGTTTACTGAGCACGAGGGAATTTCTAAGAGAGAAAAATGGAAGGGAAGGGTAGTGAAGGCTCAGTGAAGTAGGAGCAAGGACATTTCGGTGTTGAGAAGAAAGTACAGACCGTCAGCAGGTGAGGTAAGCAAGCTGCTGGGTAATCCAAGTTCCTACGACAGCAGGGAGGTTATGACTAGCAAGAGCAAACACCCCCTCCCCAACCTGTTCTGCTGAATGTGTTGTAGATTTTGATCAGGTCAGGATTTTAAGACCAAAAAACCCACAGACAAAACCCCCTTGTCTAACTACAGCTGGGCTGCTACCTCAGCTGCTCGCCTGAAGCACAGCTCAACTAAAAGCAGTAACGCTCTGCCACCTTGAAAAGACTTAGCCTGGCCCTGGGGCGTTCTGTGGGCCGGGGCATCTGCAGCGTGTTCCCCTGACCACATCGCGCTGCGGCCGCTCCTTCCAGAGCAAAGGCGGCCAGCGCTTTTGGATGCTGCATCTCAGCTCTGTTTAAAAATTAATCCTCCACGAATTCAGATACACCGCGACCTCTAAAGGCATCTGTTTCCTTGATACTGAAGTAATTTTAAACATGTGGATATTTTAACAAGTAATCTCTTTGAGCTATGTCTAAAATCAATGCAGTTGCCATTGAACGGAACAGGTGGACTGAAAACGAGAATCCTGTTTGCCAGGCATGCGGACAGCATTAAACTACAATTCAGAATTCAGTGATCTTAGTTTCATCCTCAGACTTTCTCTGCCTCAGGCTCATGCAAGCATAAACAACGGAACTGTCTTTAAAAAAAGAAACCTCTCAGTTTTAGAAACTAGCAGATGAAATAAAGCCTGGGTAATGCTCTGTGGTACAGTAAGGGTAAACCAGACTAAGCTCTTGTATGTTAACAGTAGATGGTAGAAGCGCTGCACACAGTGCACATGGACCCCAGTTGGAGAGACATGGCAACAGAGAGCAGGAGCTTGTCCCCATGAAGGTATGAAGGTTCATTTAAAACCAGAACAAGATCCTGAAAATGTTCCAGGATCACAGTATGAAGGGCCAGAGTCAACAAACGGGGGAAACATAGGATGGCTTGTTGGTGTTCAGTTGTGTAATTTACTCTTTCTGCCTCACATCCCGCAAAATATAAGCTGAGGAGAACGAGAATTATAAAGCATTTTGAAGCATATACTGAGTAACTAGTAGTATCAGTCACTCCTACTGCTGGCTCAAGAAGAACTACACTTTGTAAGAACAAAGTAATCTACAGTTTTGGTGTTTCAAAAGTGAGAGGTTGCTTCTCAATAGCTTTTTAGAGACTTGGCAGAGGCGGAAAGGTCCAGCTCATTAACGTGGTTTCTCACGTTCTGGAGCAGTCTTGGGCTACACCTGCCTTCCTTTGCTTTAATTCCATTCTTAATGGTTCATGATCTCTTTCACTGCCAAAAGTTCGTTTGAAGCTGTATAGACAAGGATAATCTCAAGGCCTTGGGTTTTTTTCATCTTCCATCTATATAGCCAGTCGTAACGTGAAACACAACAGGAGTTGGTACCATGTCCGGGCCACTTCTTGTCACTTCGTTCTCAGTGGTACGGCTCACGAAGGGTTCTCCAAGAGGTACTGGTTATGTATTTCCTAGTACACACCTTTTCCCAGAAATATAGCCTGACAGCCCATAATCTCAATGCATTTCTGGTTTGCATTGATTTGTTTCTCACTTTTAGAACCTCGTATTCAGGAGAATTTGTGTGAAGGGCGGCTAGCTTTCTCAGGTGCTTCAGGTAGTGGCTTGAGGTGACTGTGTTAGAAAGTCTGTACCGTTAAGATGTGTATGCTCACTTTCTGCACAATAGCTTTCCTTTCGCCTTCAAATGATCTTGGCTTTCTAATTGTTTTATATTTTGACATACACTAGAAGCGAGTCAGAGGAACTCTAAGAGCTTAACCTTGACCAAATACAACTTACTAAAAGGTCCGAAGCTGGAATACACTGCATTATTACATCGTATTAGCTTCCATGTTTGAAAAGTGACCTTTTTATTGAGAAAAACATTAAATAATTAATTCATTTATGCTTGGGCAGTTAGAGAAGTCAGCCCATAAGGTTATAAGGCCTTAAGGACTCTCCTTTGCTATCCTTCACTCCCCCCAACCCAATATTGACAGCAGTTCTGTTTGACTTGCACGAAGCGGCATTAGCTCGGTGCAGCATCCGACCGACCAGCCACGGTTAGCCTCTGCGGGGAGCGGTGCGGAACTCCCAGCTCCGGGCAGAAGGGGCGTGTGCGACAGACGCGCCTGTCGCAGGGCCTGTCAGGACAGCAGTCACGACAGATCCTGATGCAGGGGAGAGGGGCAGTCACGATGCCTGGATCTTGCCTGCACCGCTCTTATTACACGGGTCCAGATCTTGTGTTCTGATCACATCCTCTCTGCCATTACGGTTAGCGGGCTTTTTTAAAAACAAGGTAGGAACAAATTTTAATCAGATGATTTCAAGCATCTAAACACATGCAGTTTACAAGTTGCTTGTCCACATATTGTAATTACGTACGGCTGAAAAGTTTTTGAAATTAGGATTGCTCTTCTTTTTTTTTTTCTAGGAAGGTGGAAGGGGAACTTGAAATCATTTGGGAATCCACATCCAAAGAAAACAGGAGAATGAGAGAACTCTTACATAAAACCCTGGGGAAGAAGAACACATGGAGCACTGTCACAGTTCATGAGCCGCACTTAGATGAAAGCTCTCAGAAGGACCTAGCTTATGGACACAATTTTAGCTATTGTGATGTGAAACCCTTCTCCCCTACTAAAAGTGAAATTCAGCAAGAGTCTCAGTGTGTTACACATCTCATCCAAGAAAAAGAACTCAGTGCCTGAATTTTACTTTTTCAACAGCGTGAGATGTAATGGAACATTTACCATATTTTTTTAATATTACCGTTCACAATTACCGTATTTTTAATGTCATCAAAATGACAATAGCATATTCTCCAGCTGCACCATCAGTAGTGTTAATCTAGCCTAAAATATGACTTTGTTTTTTTGAAGAAAAGGCTATTCCTTGTTACGGCAAAATGTGGTACAGCTCTAAGTTAACCTAAGACAAGTATCCAGTTAGCAAGATAAAAAAATTGGTAAGCTTGGCCTTCCAGCACAGACACATACCTTGCCACAAAACAAGCGAAAGGCAAAACAGAAAGCCTCCACTATGGTAAATAATGTGTCTCTATTATATATGTTTTAATTAAAAGGACACACTTTTAATAAATTCTCCCCAGACTGCCAAATAAAGTATAGACAGAGTATGATCGAAGTTGAAAAAAAAATAATAAAAAAGCGTGTTGTCTGTTCTCGTTGCTGGTGATGAAGCAAAGCATCCCGAGACGTCCTTATACCAGATCATCTGCCAGAAATCTTGTCATCTCAAGGATGGAGCAGAACTTTTCTGTGAAGCAGCCAAGACAGACACATCCTCCGGAGGAGTGTGGTGTGTGATGGCACAACTGGGCCCTGGCCTCAGCAAGTGCCTACCATGGTCTTGCCCAGGGTAGGAGATGCCAGCAGAGGATGCAGCCCTCCTCCCCCGTCTTGTTCCTCCCACTGCACTTTTTGTAGCTTCAGAAGCCCCGTTTTTTCCCCAGAAGCATTCTCTGCAGCGCTGACGGCCTTTATGTTATTATGACGTCTGTTTGTCTTAGCTTTCGTAGCCGTTGATTTTTCACCATACTGCACATCAGCATTGGAGTAACACGTATTGGTATGAAGTGACTTTATTTTGGATTTACATATAACTTGTTGGATCAGCTTTCTGCTTTTGCTTCATTTCATTTTGCAAACACAACCTTGGAGCTGCATATGTAAAATGATGTACATACTATTCTCATCAGTTTTTAATTGTCCTTTTGAATATGTCTCAAGAGTTTGTAAAAATAAACAACTTCGCAGGGAAAAACTATCATACTGGTGACTCCTTAGAAACAGAAGTGAGATTTTCAAAACTCTCTCAATATTGGCCTAACTGTTCTACTAAAGTAAACTGGGAATGTCCTAGAATTGTGCCGCATCTGCTTCCTATTTTAACAGTTCTCATTGTAGAGCAGGTTTTAATACACGGTTCAAAGGACAGCACCTTGCCAGTGACACTCTTAACACTACGTTCAGAAATGCTACAATTGCTTTTTCATTTGCGTGTCATTAAAACAACATGTTAAACTTTAAATGAGCTAACATTTAATCGGATCCCTGGGAGATAATCCATACTCCGTTTCCACATCATTTGCAAGAAAACTGAGAAAACATGATGTCCCATGGACGAAAAAGTCCTTTTGTGTCTGCCAGTTTTTTTGGCATACCAAAAAATCCTATTAGAAGGTATTTTAAATACATACACACACACCACCCATTTAACAGTCTTGAACAGTGAAATCCTGGAACTGTTTCAGGTTAACAAAAGCAAACACATTTGCAAGAGTGTCAAGTACTGTACAAATAGAATTAATGTTTAGACAGGTGCACCTCTCCCATTCCTTCTCATGGTTAGGAAAGCAACTAATTTTCTCTTTCTACTTTATGAACAGCTACAAGAACTGGTTTTCCCCTTAAGTCTCTTTCAGATGAAAAATAAATCTTAGGCTCTGGATGGTTTGCATTAACACACTTGATTTTAGTATGTTTCTATGTACAAAAAGTACATGAAATAATGTTTATTGCAGACCACAGATTCTAAGATTGGAAAAAACATGAGACAGGCATTACACATATAAAATACTCTTTTGAAAAAACCCCAGCTTTTTAATAAAACACAAGATTTAAAGACAAAGTAAAAAAAAAAAAAAACCACCAACCCACAACAGAAAAATCCCACTGAAATTACTAACAAAGTTGATAATTTTAAAAGTTAACAATACCACCACTTAAAATAATCAAATAAAAGTCCAATGTCTCAAAAGCTAACTAGAAGAAATAACTTGAAGAGCCTGAAGGATGATCACCATCACTTCCATGCTTAAGAAACAGTTAGAAATAAACACAAAATAATTTTCTGTGAGCACTGGAAAAATACCCAATTGAGCTACTAGAAACTAACCCGATTAGAGGCATTTTGTATATTTTGGCAGTTACTACTCTTTCCAGCTTCAGAATACTGAAAGCAGGTAATTCTAAGAGATGCGATTAAAAAGAATTTAACTGCGTTATTTGATACCCAAACCCCGCAAGGAATCACTTCTGGGAAGTTATCACTACATTTCATTAAAAAATCTTTAACAATTGCAGCCATTTTTAATTCATAACATATGCTCCCCCCGACCATACACACACGGTATGGAAGTCAGCTGCTTGGAAACGCCACCCAAGGCAGGTGCCAGCACCAAGCACGGTTAAGAAGCACCGAGCACTTTTACAACTTACCCTTACAGGTCAAATTATATGCAATTACACGCTATTTGAAAATGGGTGTTATGAAAGTGAAAAGTTATTCAGCGGGAAAAAAAAGGTTGTTCACTCGGGATTCTCAGGCTTTCCAAAATGCCCTCGCCCAACGTGATCATGCAACCCGACAGCCTCCCGCAGGCAGTACCTGCCGACAACTGACCAGCACCTGGGCGGCTGGCACCCTCATCTGCCCGCAGGCACAAGTTTTGGGAGTGCCTGGGAACTGTGACGGGAGTCACACAGAATTGTGACATCGGCCAGAGATCACCGCATTCTTTTTGTTACCAACACTGTGTGCAGTTCTAGCTAATACACTTGTGTCGCTTCAGTAAAACTGCTTATTTCTGCCACTGGGAAAAGAGGTCCTTCAGCCTGCACTTAGGTTGTACAGGGCCTATAAACACAGTTCCTATGTTATATTACAAAGTTGGATTAGTCAAATAAACCTATCATGAACCACAGAGAGATGCAATGTACCCAGCACACTAAATGACAGATAAGACAGACAGACAGACAGATAGATGGGCTGAACTTAAACTGTTCCAATACAGAGACCTTTTACTTCACAGGCTGAAAATGCTTGGAACATACTTTGTTCTATATACCGCCATAGAACATGGGCATTTTTCCAGCAGAAGGAACCTTGGTTCAAGTCAGATAACGAGTTACAGAATACTTTGGTTTCATCCAAAATCAGAAAAAAAAAAAGATATTTAAATGGGTTAGGTTAGAATGAGGAAAATCAAAACCAGGGGTTTTTTTGTTTATTAATACCAAATACATGCAATCATGCAAGTACAAGATCCATCCTTTTGGAATGAGCAGACAACATTCTCCTCTGGTATTAATTTCTCATTACAAATGAATTCCATAAAGATGCACTGCCAGTGAAACAACATTTTGACACCGTAACAACATAATCAGTGAATTAGATGCCAGTGCTGGGAAATCTAGCCTATAACATGTTTTAAATTACGTTCCAGTCCAGTAAGAGATTGACACAAACAGTGTTTCTGAAACTCATTTTACTTTGTCAAAGGCACAGGAAGAATGGACATATTAAATAAAGGGGTATCAGGCAGACGAGTTTAAGGAATAGATGCATCTCATCATAACGTGAAGTAACAGAGACCAGAGCCACCAGCAGCTCTCCGGGAGAAGTGACTAGCCAAGGCAGTATTACGCTGTTCTACTTCAGCTGTCTGATTCAACAGCCTTCCTTACCTTCTCCTTTTGCAGCTATATTAAAATCCCAACAACTCAAACACGCCGCTGCTGCTACCCTGAGCACACTGATGCTTCTCTGCAGTCATACTCTCCTCGCTCTCCTGCGGAACTCGGCGGGAAGAGGGGAGAGAGGTGATGCAAGGAGCCAGACACAAAGAGGACGAGTTCAGACAGGACTTGAACCAATAAAACCACTTTCTGTACACGTTCTTCCCTTCAAAACAGACTCAGACTGTGGTCAGAGAATGATGTTGCATAGTCCAATCTAAGTCATCCTAATGTTTAGTTAAGGATTAATTGTCGTCTGGAAAGAAGGGCATCACTTTCACTACGAAGATGGGTCTATCTGAATTTCTCCATCTTCACTGTGGTAAACACTTTGCCCAGACACACCTGCAAGTATTCTGAACACTATTTAATACTTACTACTTCTCCTCCCCACTGGTCACATGATTTTAATCATCTTGCAATTCTGAGCAGAAGCACAAACCATTTCTTTCTCAGATTTATGAAATAAAATTCTTACCTTATATAATCTAAAATAACGCAGTCAAAAGGACAGGGGATCAAGACAGCACCACAAAAAAACAGATGGAAATTAATTCTTGCACCCTGCATTTTAGCAATGTTCTAGGGATAGCTCCATAAGCCTGAAGAACTAGTTCTAAGTAAAACTATTCAGCTACAAGAACTAGAGCTTCCTTGCAATTAGCCAGTATAAACAATTCTGTGTTAGCACATCCAAACTTCCAAGTGAGATAAGGTATTTCAAAAGGCCAACTTAAAAACCACATTTGTCAGAGAAACCTTTGGCAAAGAAAGGCGTATTTCACAGCACTACATTTGCTAGGAACCAGATGCAGCCTTTTTATCACCATTGCAGATATTTTTTTTTTCTGATACAAAAGCTGACTAAAAGCAATTAAAGAAACTCCTACCCATTCGAAATAAACCTGCGTGTCCCTACTAAAGGGAAACAAATATTTTTATGATGTTGAACTGCATGAGTGGTAAGATACCAAATCAGGAGGACACTCTTATTTGAGGGCTTTGACATAGTGGTACAGTACATAAACAATAGGACTCTACTCTTACTTAGGGATTGCTGTCACCCTGATAAAAGAAACATGAATTGTAACCACAAACATTTTCAGAAGTAGTAGGAATTCAGCTATTTTTCAAACTTTGTATATAAAACTTTAGTTTTCAGAGTTGTGCTCAGGAAGCCTGTGATCCTATCAGTGGAAATTATGACAGTGGTCATAAATCATTAAACGGTCTTTAAGACCAAAGCCATCAGCTGCCAGAACACCGCGTTACTCTTTACAACAGGATATGCTTAGAAGATGGGAACAAATCTAAACTGGGTACTGCTATAAAAATGAAAAAGCATGCAAAATGGGCAAGGGTTACAATACCGAGACAGTAGCTGATCTCATATCATCTTACGATCTTTGCAAATTTTGGAAGTTGTTTTGGTTGCAAGGGATGTTGGGCTTTTACTGGCAGAAAAAGCGCTCACCATGTAGCACTGTACCTGGCACCTGCTGGCTGCTGCTTTTACATTTACATTTACCAGGTGTCAATGGACACAAGGTAAAATCCTTCTGCCAGCACCTGCAAAAGGCCGTTCAGCTAACCTGTGCCAGCACAGCAGAGCTCTGCTCATCCTGCTCCAGCTGAGGAATAAGTAGTGGAAGCAAACACTACAGAACAGGAAAAAGTAAACAATACAGTGCGTTTTACTATAGGTAATTCTTTAAGAATTAAGAAAATTAAATACACTGTCTGTTACAGTATTAGACACAGCTGCAGCTGACCCCCAATTAACTACAAGGATCTGGTTATCTTACCTTTTCTCCACAGAGTGAAAGATTACTTCCCCCGCTACCATTTCTTTTTAAACTCTCTAGCCCTAATATTATACAATACTAGCCACTGACCAATTTAATTGTTTCCACTCCTTGCTGCAACTCAAAAACACAACGCTGCTAAACCACAAGAAAGCTTATAATCTGGCAACTGTAGGGTCATCTTCAGAGGGAACTTCTAGGAAACACAAAGTTACAGATTTCTTCTCTAACTAGTGTGTGAAAACTAAGGAAGAAACAAAACTTGTAATCATTCTTCACTTTTCTGTTAACACCAAGGATGGAAATAAATTACTTCAAGTAACCTTTGAACCAAGCCACACTAAGTAATGGGATGAAGTTCATGGAAGAAAATTGCATCAGGAAAAGGTACCAAAAGTGTAATCTGAACCGCAAAACAACTGCCTTAGGAAATTCAAATCCTGCAGCTGACAGACTGCAGCGCTTCTGTCACCCCGTTCACGTAGAACTTGTCACCTGAACTCCAAAGTACTGCCAGGTACTTTGCGGACATGATAGGGATAAAGCAAACTTTTGAAGCCTGTACCCCCTGCAGCAACCGAACTGACAAACAAAGGTCTCCTTTTCCCTCTCCAGCTGGCGTGATTTGCATAGAAATCACTTCACACATACCAAAGCACATACTGCAAATCCTGCTCAACGTTCACTAGTGTGAATTCAAAGCTTTTCATCTTTGTAACTATTATATCTTATGAAGCTGGCACATTTGTTCTACTTCCCTTCCCATGCTTGGTGTAGTTTTCAGCACACTACAGAAAATCTAGGGTCACTGAAAAATGCCCTTATAGGAGGATTTACTGGGCCACTACTGGCAGATGCTAGTTTAATCTTTCATTAGAGGTGTGTAATGAAGGAAACCTTTCAACTTCTTTAGGCAATACGTTCTAGCCCTTCACGACACCAGCCCACTCGATTAGACCATCCTCCCTGTTTCGTACTCGGCACAAATTTGTGCACCCACAGTGTTTGCCATCAGCTGCAACACAAACAGAACCACCGAACAGACCAGACCCAGGACATGCTCCTGCGCAACAAACCTTTTCCCAGCCTGACAGTGAGCCACTGCTTCTTTCTGCGTAAGTTTTTCAATTAGTTCTTCATCTACTCTATTGTAGATTTTTTTAATATATTTTTCAGACCTTGCTGACACAATTTGCTGGCGAGAATATAAAGACAGTCACCAATAAAAGCCCTTCCAAAATGGATGTGTATATATTTACTATTTTTTCCCCTATTCACTTGGCCTATTACTCTGAGAAATAAAACCAGTTTGACAGAATTACTGATAAATTCACACTTGCTGCAACTCATTCCTTTATAGTCCAGTGTCACAGTACTGCAAACTACCAAGAGCAGAAAACTTCCTATTTGCACACGTAACAACTTTTATGCATCTTTAAAGTGCTGAAATGAAGAATTAACTATCCTGTTCTAAGTAAATCATCACCTTGTAGTTAGAAACCAGTTCCAAACACACTCAAGTGTGAATGTATTGGAATTTTGCATAATCATGTAAATGAGCTTAGTTAGTACACAGGCATTGAAGAAAACCGTATCTTAAAAACCTAGAACCCAATGACATTGTTTTAATCATGTTACTTTGCCTTGTTTCATAGATACTATACTAAATATAGATACTCAAGAACTTACTTGGCTACTCTATTACAAAAGCTCTAGCAATGCCAGTTTATCTTTTTTCTGCCACCCACCTGACATTCGCAACTCACTATTTTACCTCCACCACTGCTGACAGAGCATACTGACTCTGGTCTGCTGTGCCTTCCACCCATCTTACAGTATCTTCCAGGCTGTAAATTGAACCAATGAGGTAAGTTCCAGCTTACTTTTCACAAAACAGCATAAAACCATGGAGCATTCTTCAATTCCTATCAAGAAACTGAAAAAAACATTCTGAATTTGTCGAACTGTATTCTGAATTTACAGAGCATATTCTGTCCATAATAACTAAACATAATTTTCCCTAGAAACAGACTAAACGTGATTATAAATTCAAAAAGCAAATGCTGCCCCACCTTTCCAAAACCAAAACAAACCACTGGAGAGTCTGAAGTAAACCTCAGTCATTCCAGTGCATTTTCCAACTAAAATCAAAAATAGCCAAAATACACTGGCATTACTTCTTACTCTGTCCTCAGAGTGGAGTATCACATTCTCTGTGCTTCAATGGTTGGGTAAATACCAGGGAGAGTCTGACACTCTGAAGACAAGTATGCCCTCATGTCCTGTGAACTCAGGGTCACTCATTTCCTAATTTCTAGCCTATTAGAAAACCTCCCCCGACCCATTCACAAGCTGCTTTCTTTTTCCCTGCCTCTATTTTTAAGCCAGAAAGATGCTCTTATCTTTCTAGCCAGAACATTGCTCTTCATCAGCTGAGAACAGAGCGCCTGCTAAGATTGTTCATCATGAAAAATTCACACTGCTATATCAGCGCATTGCATCAGGAGTTCTAAAAGCTTCTCCTTTGGGACTACCCATCCTTGGCTGGCCAGGCAACACACTCATCCTGCGCTGCAAATCTAATGTAAACAAATAGGGTAAAAATTCAACTGCGTCAATCAGCTTGAATCTAGAAGAGCAGATGCATTTTGAAGGCTTCTTCACTTTTAAAGAAGTGTTTTTTCAGTGAGATCTCCAGATTATTTTTAGCTTTGAATTGTTTTCCTCTACTAACTTAATTTCAGCTTATCTATATAAACACACATTCAGATATGAAACATCTAAAGATACTGTAGTACTTAAAAGTTGTTCTACATATAAAAGGTCTGGTTTTGGTAAATATAAAATCAAACTGAGACTTCAACAGTAGGTAGCACAGAGCGTCATAACCTCTACGGAGTGCTTCAGTATTCACTGCTTTCTTCCTTGGCTAGAGATGGGCATGCTAAAGGTGCCATCTTCCAAAGCCAATGTCATCTGGCAATTCCTCCTTGATGACACACCAGTGGAATGCGACCTGAATTCTGAACTCAAAAAGGAGATCAAAGGGAGACGCTCCTTCCTCAACCAACAGAGAGCTCGCTGTGTATTTGAGAAAGCACTAATTCCAATCAGACTCTGAAACACTGATAAAGCTCTGGAAAAACCCCTGATTCGATATAGTCAAGCTAATTTTCTGCAGAGGCCATCAAAATTCCTTTAGAATATCCTTAAGAGACTTCTTTATTTTTGGTGATCTTTTGGATAGAACACCATACCCGGCATTTACAACTTCATGACGAATCTCTGAACAGCTGTGCTCAAAAAACGTAATACAAAAAAATTAATCTTCGTTTTACTAAAAAATGTGCACTATTCAGGCAAGTCCAGTGCAAAACCTTTAGCAAACCTGAAGATCTTTTCAACAGCCTTATTTGTCACAGGGACAAAACCAACTATCCTGTAACCAAGAGCAAAGCAGGGAAAAAAACGCAGGTATTTAAAACCCCCCATATACCATGGGCATTAAGAACTACGTAGTCATCTAATCTTTCCTATTGACTCCCCCAGGATGCAAAAACCTTGCAATCCAGAAGCAAAGACTGGTTAAAAAAAAAGACTTGATTTCTTGTATTCCATTTGCAGTGTGACTACGATTACTGAGAAAAAAAATATTGTAAGGCGTTTAAGGATGACAGGAGGGAGATCACTTCTTACAGCACATCTGTTAATGGTAGGATTCAAAGAGCAAGTGCAAGTAAACAGACCAGTCCTCTGATTAAAATTAAGTAACCTGCTAAGTAGCAAGGTTAGAATGGAAAGTACCCATTCCGAGATATTGCTAAGCTGCAAGTTGGAGTCATCCTTACCATGTGCTTAACTACTGGTCAAAGCAGAACGTGTGCATTACTGCAAGCAATAAATACCAACCCTAACAAACATTAACCTTTACTATTAGTGACTAATGACAATAAAAGGTATAGTTATACACTGTGCCCTTGCTATTTCCCAAATTAAAGTTGAAAATTACTTTTTACGATTTAATTGGTAAATAGCGTTTGAAAAGGTTCAAACTACACTGTTTAGACAGGACCAGCCCACAGAGTGTTTGCTTCTGCAGCCCCTTGGAATTTGAACTCCTTGATCGCTTCATCTATGTATACATTTGAGAGGGAAGGAGTCTTTTCCCATGGCTGTAAGATGCCATTTCTCTTGTCCACGAAGAAAACAACAGTAGAATCCTTGAACTCAATGTTTATTTTTTCCTTAAGTGGCTAAGGAAAAGAAGGATTGCTGGTAGAATTGCAAACCCTTTAACGAGCTTATAGCATCCCAAGAAGATTCACCCCTAAAACTAAATTAGACAATAAATGAAGATACTTCTCCATTTTTATAAGGAAACACAGGCTAGTTAAGGTCAAGTCACTGGCAGAGATTTAAGACACCTATTCAACAGACAGGAACTCTCCAAAGACACCTTCCAGGTTGAGTACAGAAACTGGTTGCTTCGGTATAAACTCAAACAACGTATTTTAAATGTTGCCTTTATTGTATTCAAAGAAACAAAGTGGAGTACAGATCTGATGCAAAAAAAGACATCTGAAAACATCACAGGACGTGCAGAACATAGCCGTGCACAAAAAATTCAAGGATTACCTAAGCTAGTTCTAAATCTAAAAAAATTCCTAAGGAAAACTTTACTTAACATTGAATTAAGAAAGACATACTCCATTATCTCTTCCTCAAAGTTACCACACCCCCTCCCCTTTTTTTGTTGGTCTGGAAATTCCAGGGTAGAGATGATATGAAAGGTGTGTCTGCTTCATTTTGAGGGACAAAGTTAGCCCCAGTATGGTTCTCCCCCTTCTTTTTCCTTTTCACGTTAGCTATTTCAGTAGTTCTCTGTGGCATTTCAGGAAAAACACAGGAATAAGAAGATGGTAAGACTTTTTTTTCAAAATTATCCTCTATAGAGAACACAGAACTACATTACATAACATCTGATACCAAACTAGGCATCTGCAATTGACAGATACAGAAACATCAGTTTATTTAATCCTACATCACAATTACCACGAACAATATTTTAAAGTCCTTGTAAAAGACACAGAAAAAGGAGTAAGTTGTTGATATCTGGCTTTTCATATACCTGTACTAAGACTACAGTTTTAACACTCTTTATTCTCTTTCACTGTAGGAAAAAAAAATGGTACTTTTGTCAAACTATCTTTCAGATAGTAATTTTTGAGCAAGAGGTTAGTTAAGATGAAAGACACTCTCTTGAAGTTCAGCCCTATTTCCGTGAGAATGACACAAGAAAAACAAAGAGAGGAAGGAAAACAGTGAGTAAAAAGATAAAGTTTTGGTTTTGTTTTCAGTACTGACATTACTTACTGATCTCAGTCATGGAGAAAGACATTCACAGCACAGAGTCTGGTTCAACCATCACAAAACACGGCCAATATAAACCAATGTAAGTCTGTTTCACGTTTTCTTAGAGTCCATTTTTAGCCACAGATTTACATCAACATCACAGAAGACAGGAATTCCTGTTGATCAAGCCTGCGCTCTTAAACAGGTTACAAAAACCCACAACCACCAACTGTCAAGTCACACCAGGATGCAGTTTTGTTGATCCTTAGGTCCAACAATTTGGTCTTATTTTCAGTCCTGTACTACTACGATAACAAATCTTTACATCAGTGGCTAATAGCAGTACAACTTTTATCAATAAACACCCACTATTAAAAGCTAAAAGTCAGCTGAAGTTCTATCAGGTTGATGGGAAGTTACTAGTTTGGATGTTTTACAGCAAAGGAGCTGTAAAACTGCATTGCTGGAAGTAAAACACAATTAAGGGGGGGGGTATTTTTGTATTTTGGGATGACTAGACAGAATGAAAGAAGCTACCTCATTTCAAGCCTTCAGGACAACAATACTGTTTTCCTAGGTTTACAACTGTATAGAAATAGACAAAGGCATTTTTCACTCAAGCAAGATTTTTAAACATTTACAAAAATGAAAAATTGGAACTGCAAGTGAAGGGAACACAAGCTGCCCACTCAGCTGCGTTCAGGTTAATGAAAAACAAAGTAGAGATTTCTGCTCACACTTCTCTACTTTCTAAAGATAAAAACATCAACTGTTTTTATAGGATGCAGCTAACATCTGGACAGATGTTTTTAATGCACCCATAATACAACCATTACTTCAAGGTTATCTTTCCAAAGTATTTCTAGAAATACTAATTAGAAATTACGTGATATAAAATCATCAAAATAGACTCTTCAAATTATGGTTCACTCTCACTATGTAATATACTACTTAGGTACTGGACAAACATTCTCACGAACGGAACAAAGATTTTTTTTTTTTTAAAGATAAACTAATTGGACTATTGGTTTACCTGTGGTTCCTATCTCAAAGCTTCTTGGCTGAGAATGGGTTTAATGATTATCTTTTATAACCTCTGTACTTAAGCTGCTGCTGCTTCTGCGTATTCTGGTTTCAGACATGGACATGTCTTGCTGTCTAACTGGCTGGTAAATCTAACAGAAGAAATAAAGAAATACACTATACAAAGATTCCTGAAGCCTGATTAACACCAAACGAATACAAACAAATAAGGTAAGTGAAAGTATGAATTGCTAAAAGGTGATGATTAAAACATTCTAAATAGTGGACTTTAAAGAGAGAAGTTGGGCACAAAACTGTAACAAAATTCAGTGACCCAAGCCCTGCATTCCTTACATGGGCAATTTTCTATTGTAGGTTTAATCTTAGAAGTTGCATTTGTGATGATTTCTTTTTAAAAACATCTTTAATTCAAAACATGAACTGGATCTCTTTATAGCCCAAATGTTTCTGGCACTAAGATAAGCATTCTTCCAATTTAAAATGCTACAATTTTTGTAGCCAAGAATTACTGGATACTAGAGAAGATGCCTAAACATGAAGCATTCCCGAATTACTGTCTGTGTAACTGCAAAATGATCTTCAGCATTAAGATTCTAGCAGTAGGGTAATTACTAGAATATATAGCAGTAGGGTACCTCACTAGGGTACCTCTGAGGAGAGAACAGACTTTTGACTGAATCGACTTTGAAGAATCAGAACCTACCCTGATAATTTCCTTCACCATCTCATGTTGTATCTTACTCCAATACCATAGGGAAGAAAAAATCTTCACCAAAAAAAAAAAATCACAAGTCTAAATTTAAATTTGAAAACAAACTATTTACATTCTAATTCTAAACAGACCAAAACGTTCAGTAGAAGACATTCATCCCGAGTCAACATGGAGAAGAGCGATAACTCTTTGAGGCAAAGAGCTGCTAATTAGACAGTTACAGGAGGTAACACTTGGTTTAGCAGATACTTGCACCTGGAAGGAGTTGAGACAAAGCCTAACTTAACGAAGACCAGAAAGAAGGTCTCCTAGATAAGAAAACAAGACTAGCTTTTGGGAGAAAGATTGTATCTGTCTGGACCTCTGGAGGAATTCAAAGGAGGGACCAGCTCTAAACCTAGACTGTTCCAGTAAGGAGACCCCTCAGCCAAGTGGGACCCAAGAAAGGAGGGACAAGGACATTCGCTGCCAGGTGGGTACGAGGAATTCCAGAGCAAGTACGATGGAGGAGGCCAAGCAGACTTAACACCTGGTCAGTCTGACCTCCCAGCAGGTAGCTAGCCAGAAGTCCTTTGCCTGTGAGCGAGCATGTGTGTGTTTATGTTTTCTGGCAATATTTAACTACTCTGTTTTAGATCCACATATAGCAGCAAAACAAGCAGATGTTAATATGTTCGATCAATATTTTAATTTCCTCAGAGATTTCAAGACGTAAACCAAATGGGTGAAGAAAGCCTGAGGAAAAGAAAAGGAGAGGCTAAGGGAGGAGAGGATGGACGATCCATCCAGAGCCAAGAACCCCAAAGGATGAACCTACAAAAACAGGCAAATCTTCCCGCCCCGGGGCGCGGGGGGGACAGGAGGGAGACGTGGGCGGAGGGCGGGACAGAGAGGGGTTCACTCAGCCGTGCTGGGCTCCCCCCACTCATTCATGTGTCAGTGTCTTGATGGTGTGGCTGGTTTACATTTCTGGAAAACGCTAATTACTACTGAAATAGCTCTGATAGAAACACAATTTGGAAGTAAGATTTTAAGTCTTCGAATTATTTTTATCTCTGGTAACTTCAAAGGTGATCAAGCAAGAAGCTTCATAAACTTTACTGTCTTCCACTGGTAGAAAGACAAGTGAACAGTTGCTTCATCCAGAAAATTATGGATGCTTTAGGAAACAGATCTGCCACTTGCTCAGGAGGGAGTGGAACTCCCCTTTGACTTTAAATAACCGGGAAAAAGATTCTCTACGTAGTTTCAGTTTGGAGCGAAGAGTGGCAAAACTCAGGCATTATTAGACTAGCCATAACTGACAGGAAAATCTAAGTAGCCCATGCCACTGTTTTTAGCAAGAGAGTCCTCAAATATTAGTAGTATCATGCAACACGTAGATCACTACAAAGTCAGGAGAACATCATCTTTTCACCACCTAGCAGTATAAAGAGAATTTCTGTGCACAAATACCTGAAGCAAGGACAGGAAAACAACTGCTGAAAGAAAAAAAAATAAACTACATCTAAGAAAGCAAGTTTTTGAAGCATAGAAAATTCAGAATTTCTCAAGTATTAATACAGAATTTCAGTTTAATCAAAGAGCAGAAAGGGGACGTTCACCTGTACAAGGTTAGATTGGAGACCCACATAATCCAAAGGATGGTTTAATAAAACAAACAAGCAAAGTCAAAATAACTGTGCTTTTGGAAACAGCAGGAGTACACCACAGAGCATGTATGCAGCTTGGAAAGAAAAGAGAAACTTCACATAGTTTTAGCATGTTACTTAGTAGAAGCTGTATGTTAAAAGCTGGGGAAAAAAAGTCAGTAATGACACTTTCTATAATCGTACTATACCAAAAAATAATTACTGAATTATTAGAAATTACTTTCCCAAAATGCCTCCTTTAATTTCCAGGTGGGCCTCATCAGTGGAATCTGTATGATTGTTGGTACAATTATTGGCTCAGGTATCTTCGTTTCTCCAAAATCCGTACTTGCCAATGTTGGAGCTGTGGGTCCTTGTTTAACCATCTGGGCAGCCTGTGGAGTTCTTGCAACATTAGGTAAACGAGTCAACAATGAATGTGAATCTTTGGTAAAATCTTTGTAGCTACTGTTTCTGCATACTACTCTCATTTCACAAATTAGCTAATAGCACCTAGAACAAATCAAACACATGCTGATGAGTGTAGCAGTACTCAGGCAAAAGTTTCAAGTATGTGCTGTTCATAAAGGATAGATTAGGTTTTTAACACGGTAACACACATTTTCACTTAATTTTGAAAATAAGTTTTAGTTTTGCTAAACTACTTCTATTAATGAGAATACTTTCCCACTTAAATCACAGGCAAAACATGGAAATTTATTGGCAGTGAGTGAGGTACTTTTGCTATTTTTCTACTTGCGTAACTGTGTAAATCTAGTCCTATCATTTGAAAATTTACCACTAAGCACTTCAAGAATTAAACCACAAGGAATTCTTTAGGCATCATGTCAGGTACACAGCATGCACAAAAAACCTTTATGCAAGATGTCAGCTACAGCCATAAACTTAGAAGTGTCACCGTACTTGAAAGCTGAGCTCAGTAGACATTTTACTTCAAAATCGTGCATCAAGTCCATTTTCTTTTCAAGTTTACAAAAGGTAGGTCAGCCAGTGCCAGCATCACTTTGACACTTTTTATAGCATTGGTTTCTTAAACAGAAACCTAATGTGAAGTCAGAATGTTTGTACTTTTATTTGCTCAACTCAAAACACCAACAGTAGTAAGTTCTGGACTGTAACTTGATAGTTTCAGTATGCCGTTTCCAGTTGCTCACAATTAGAATTTTATTTTGCATATATAGTAAAATGTACAGAAACACAAAGCGAGTAATGATGCATTTTATATATCCATTCCCTTAACTTTTCTACCTCTTAAAAAGTGATAACCTGTTCTAGCCAGTTACAGTTAAGTGCATGAACTGAAGAACCAATTAATGCTTTTCTTGTTATTCAGGTGCACTTTGTTTTGCTGAGCTTGGTACAATGATCACAAAATCCGGGGGAGAATATCCTTACCTGATGGAGGCATTTGGCCCAATTCCAGCATTTCTGTTTTCTTGGACAAGCTTACTCGTCACAAAACCCAGTTCATTTGCAATCATTTGTCTCAGCTTCGCAGAATACGCGTCAGCTCCTTTTTACCCAGGCTGTGATCCACCCCAAGTTGTCATCAAGTGTCTTGCAGCAGCTGCCATCGGTAAGATTCACACTTTTTAGGAAAGACAAGATCCGTAATTGCACAGCACTTTGCATTCAGCCCCATCAAAGAACACATTTCAGCCCAGGGAGATATCAGTAAGTTAATCTGCATGAGGGCACCAGAAAGCACCCCTACACTGAAAGCAAGGGAAAACTTGAAAACTACACAGCACAGCAAGTCCTTCCTACAATAACTAATTCAACAACACTGAAAAGGGATAGGTTCACAAATTTCTTTTTCCTAGTCTAAGTTTCTTTTACTCTTTACTAAGATAGATACACCTGTGGAATGAATGCTTACCTCCAGCAGAAAAGGAGGAAAAATAAAGTGTGGAGACATTATTTCTGTATTTATCAGAATGCTGTGCAACTTCAATTTTTGTTGTTGTTAAAGGTACTATCAAAATCTAAACTGAGAAAACTGTTTTTCCTTGTTGTAAGTTATCCATAGTATGTTAAAAACCTCTATGAATGAAGAATCATAGAATCACTTGGGTTGGAAGAGACCTTCAAGATCGAGTCCAACCATAACCTACACTACCAAAAACACCACTAAACCATGACCCTCAGCACCACGTCCACCCATCTTCTAAATGCCTCGAGGGATGGCGATTCCACCACCTCCCTGGGCAGCCTGTTCCAATGCCTGATAACCCTTTTGGTAAAGAAGTTTTTCCTCATATCCAATCTAAACCTCCCCTGGCACAACTTGAGGCCATTTCCTCTTGTCCTGTCGCTTGTTACTTGGGAGAAGAGACTGACGCCCACCTCGCTACAACCTCCTTTCAGGGAGTTGTAGAGTGATAAGGTCTCCCCTCAACCTTCTCTTCTCCAGGCTAAGGCGGCAAACAGTGGGAGCAAAAAGGAAAGCAGTAAATAGGACGGGTGGGAAAAAAGTTTCAAGAAACAACTTTTTTCAATCCTGGAAAATTTAATGCAGAAATATGGATTTCTTTCTTTTAGTGGTAATTACAATAGTGAATTCACTGAGCGTGAAGCTGGGAAGCTATCTCCAGAATTTTCTCACAGCTGCTAAAATGATAATTGTCACCATCATCATTGTAAGTGGAATTGTTCTCCTTGCACAAGGTAACTAAATACACTTTACTTGCAAAAATTAGCTTTAGCTTCTACTACAACCATTTAAAAATCTCCCACTGACAGAAGTGGCACAACAATAAGGCTTTCTTTATTCAGTGTTTTAGTTCCAGATCTCTTGGGAACGATAGTATTTTCTTTTAGAGAAGAGGTGGGGTGAGAAATGCAACACTACAGATGAATTCCTAGAAATTGGTATTAATTGATGTTGAGTGACACGTTTCAAAACATGAAACAGGCACTGGAATGTCTGTTCATCTGGTGCGGATTAAAGGAATTAATTTCAACACTGACCAGTAATAATCATCTTATTTGCAGGAAAAACTGAAAACTTTACAGATTCTTTCAAGGACAGTAAAATTTCTGTTAGCTCTATCAGCCTGGCATTTTATAATGGACTCTGGGCATACGATGGATGGTAAGGTATTTTTACTACCGTAAAGGGCTACAGTTTAACTGCTTTTAACTGGTTTACTCACTCCCTGTAGAACTCAAAGATGCGATCAGAAAAAATTAACATCTCACTTGTTAGTAATCTCTGAATGAATTCTGTAAAAAGAACACCAGTTTGGTTAAAAAAACAACAAAACAACACANTAGGGAAAATAGCTCTATTAGATCCTGAAAGAGCTACTGCTTTGCTGCTGAAGGTGCTTAGATACTGGGGTGATGGGGGGATTGTAACACAGATTGATGTCATTCTGTTGGGCAAAACAGCCTTCCCAGAGCCCCGACAGACTACCCCATCAGATTCCATTTCTTATGAAATGTGTAGTGGTGTTTCATTAGTATACAAGGATATAAAGAACCTCAAATTGTCAGAATTCAGAAGGTTCAACTTTCAAATTTTTTCTTACTCAGTTTGATTTGGCATTAATGTAAGAACACTGAAGTTTTCTTCCCTGAGCAGCTTTCAATTTTAAATTTCCACATCTGTTTATCCATCATCATCTACAACGTCAGATTTAAGAAAACACCTACATTTGAAAAGAACCCCAAATATGGATGGATTTAGGTTTAGGTTTATGTTCTACGCACAGCATTTACATGTAACACTAGAAGAGTGCCTGCCAGGATTACTTTCATAAGGCTAAACTTACGTACTGGCAGGAATATTTAATCTCTGCCACAGTCCAGAAAATACTTTACACATTTCATTTTCTGGAAATAAAGATAATGTCAATACGTCTAGGGCTCTGTTGGCACAAATCTGAAATCAAGGGCTGATCCATTAATGCTCTTCTTAAATGTTGAAACTGTAAACAGTTTGCATATAGATCCACGTTCTGGGAGGAATTAATATAAATCTTAAATCTACAACAACGCAGATCCCATTTAAATGCTTAAAACAGAGTTTATATTTAAATGGATTACCCTTTCAGATTCTATTTCCAAGCCTGAGTGTCTCAACTCAGGCATTTAAGTCTGCTAATTCGGACATTCACCTAGTTTTTTAAGGGGGCAGGGAAGCTGCTGCCTGAATAATTATTTCACTCATGTAACCACCAGGAACCAACATTTTCAAGTTTGCCTGTTGAACAGTAAACACGAACTCCTCCTCACATTTTCAGAAGCGGATGAGTTAAAAAACCTTGTTTCAATTTGGTTTGCATGCTCTAGCAAAAATGAGTCTTTGGATGTTGTAACTTTGAGAAGTTTAATCCTTGAAAAGGTTTTCATCTGACTTGCAGAACAATTGTGAAACACTGTCAGACTCGCTTCAGTCCTTGCCATGGGTATGCTTGGCGCTTTCATTTGAAGAGACTCAGACATTGCAAAACTTGAAGCTGAAAGGCAATCTTAGAAGTCTGGAGATAAATGTCTGCCAAATTTGTTTTATTCTTCTTGGAGATAACCTCATTTCAAAATCTCAAGAGATACTTCTAAAACTGTGAGGAGGAAAAGATGGTGAATCAAGAGGCTGACATTTGGATAAGAAACACTTTTTTTTGTCCTGCAGCTTTACCACTTAAAAGATTGGTTCTACTATAAGGTGGTGGTGGTGGTTTGGAAATAACCTCCGACTGTAATATATCAGTGTTTCAACACCATACTGCCAATAACATCGTATGAATGTTTTTCCTTCCAGGAATCAACTCAATTACATCACAGAAGAACTAAAAAATCCTTACAGGTAAAAACTATTTAGGAAAGCAGTGTATCTAATGACAGAAATCAAACACTTGGCATTTTTGTAGAGGCAGGCATGTATTTTGGTTTGCTTTTAGAAGCAATAATGATTCATGGTTTGAGCACTAACAGACAAAGCTAATTAGCATCTATTACAGGCTTGCATAAAGTTGTATTTTCCTTTTTTAAAAATCCTGATTTCCATGGCTCTACAATAAAGAAATGTAAATACACCTAAAGAGCATATGGGGAAAAGTAAGAGTCCACAGTTTACTATGACAACTCTACAAGTGATACAGCAATGCTGATGGAGTCTTACTTTTGCATTCTTTAGAAATCTACCGCTATCTATAATTATTGGAATCCCCTTGGTAACAGTTTGTTACGTTCTGATAAACATTTCATATTTCACCGTAATGACTTCAACAGAACTCCTGCAGTCCCAGGCAGTTGCTGTGGTAAGCCACTTTATTTTGTAATAGAGCATCTGAAGGAAGCTGTGTGCATTAAAGTATCTTCAGCAGTAACATGAGCAAAAAGGAACCTGTAATTCTTAAAATACAATTAACTTCTGTCAGTGTCACTTTCCCCGTATTATCTACTGTCATTTCTTAATCTAAAATTTCAGTAATGCTTAAACTGTAGTTCTGTCATATCCCAAGGGCAGAGGGTGGGGGGGGAGGAGCAAAAGTAATGCAGTCTTCCACTAACATTTTGTAAACACTGCAGCTCAGAGGCTGCTTTCCATAAAAACAAAAAGATTGAAGGAAAAATAACACCTGACTGCTGCTTTGCCCTTTTCAGTATTTCTAAGAAGTAAGCACATGCAAAATGACAGTACATCAAAGTCTGTCATTCTGGAGATAACAGCAAGTAGTCCATAATTCACTTCCTCTCTATTCTTGCTTTTCTTAAGAAATACCCCGTTTACCTTATTGCAAGACACACTATCACAGACAAAATTAAAGATTATATACATTTCTAAAATCTTAACAGATCTGTCCCTTCAGTTCCACTTGGGAAATTTTCTGTGGGACATCGATCTCTGGAACAACTGTCGAGAAGTCATGCAATTTTTCCTCATGTTAGTTTTTGGGGAAAACAAATGGTATGTCACATGCATGCAAAATCCAGTGTAGCCCACTGAAGACATACATTACTGTAGAAACATTTAAAAAAAGTAAAAAGCATAATCTTTTAAAATGTAGAACTATGGTGCACTTCAGCATCTTGCTCACACCAAGAGCTACAGCGATGTATATTAAGTTATACGTCGCTTAAGAACTAGCTCTTCAACATACCACCAAAGTTACGATCTGTGACAACACACATCAGCTAGCACCAGACTCTGACTAAACTAACGGTAAAATCTCAGAACAGCCACTGAGCGGTAAAGGCAGCACAGCAAACGGAGTGTACTGTATAAAGAGGTCTGTACATCTCCAAGCAGACTTCTTGCTCAGGACCGATGAGTGTCCCACTGCTGGACAAAGAAACAACACCGATGTTACACTTGTGCAAAATCATAACTCTTTATGCTTGACTTACTAAAAAATGTTAACCACACCCCCACCTAAAAGCCTAAAAACTTACCAGTCAAAAAAGTTCAAATTTAAATTCATTTATAGTGTGTCAAAGCATCTACATCAGATCTAATCCATCCTGCAGCAACAACTAATGTAGCCCTGCGGGGTGAAACCCGAGTGCAGTGGAAGAACCTGGCACGTTCGTCCTGCACTTGCTGGCCCCCCAGGCCCAGGCCACCATGCTGCTGCTACCAGCACTACTCCTTCTACACAGGCTGAAGCAGCTTGTGTGTGCACGGCCTGCTGCAATACTAGATTTTTGGTCTGCAGGCACATCCCCAAACCAGGTGTCTTTAACAGAATTTCCGTATAATTTTTACATCTGCATCCCCGTGTTTCCCACAGATGCTGCAGCTCAAACACAATGACAGCAATATTCCACTCTTTGTGGAGTGGTTCATAAATTAATACAGGTCTTCATTTGGCAAAGCATTCTTTAATAACTACACAAAATATGTTTTTATACGTAAGCCTTAGATACCCACTTACTGTACTTTTAAAGAGACTCCAACATTACTGAATGGTAGTTAGAATGACAAAAATGATTCATTTTAATTCCATATCCCAGACGTTCGGAGACAGAGTCCTTTATCCAGCCTCTTGGATAGTCCCTCTCTTTGTTGCCTTTTCTACAATTGGATCTGCCAATGGGACCTGTTTCACCGCAGGCAGGTAAGCTCCCATTCTAAGTATCTTAAAATGAAAATTTTTGAAGGATGGAAAAAGTTATATATACATTTATGTATCTACACACATAAATTCTTCTGATCCAAACGTACAATGTGTAATTAAAAAGTACCAGCAAATACAGTGATATTGTTTAATTTTCAAAAAGCAGCAGTGGCTACACAGGTTTGAAAAATCAGAAAATAAGGTCTCTTATTCTTAATTCAAAGGTAGCACAAAGGTTTGATTTTTTTTTTCAACCTCTCAAATTTAAAGCTAAGAATTAAAGAATTACAAAACTGCCAGGAAGATCATGGCTACACCAGTAATGATAAGAATTGGAAAGACAAGCTATTCCTTTCTATCACTTGTACAACACTTCCATTTATGATTTAAAAATATTTTAAGTTTAAAATACATCTCAACACGATAAGGTTGGAAAGACCCATTTTTTGATAGAAGGTTGTCAATACAGCTTTTTGAGGTGAAGCACATTAAAAAGGAAATGTTTAATTAAAAGGTACAGAATAGCAAATTTCTCCCCCCAGTAATTTTAAATTAAGTGTGCAAACTAATGATTCTGAAATTAGTTCATTAACACTGGTACAGAATTAGTTTCAAGTTCACAGCTCAAATACTGGCTATTTCCCTTCAGTCTACTACAGTACTCCGTAAGTCTCATAGCATATCAAAGGAAATACTGATGAAGTTATAGTCAGATGTAGCCACACAATAAAACAAAGCTGAAAATGAATGGTACTCTTTTTTTAGTAACGCTACTTAAAGCCTAGGTGCCACACTAACTAGATTGCCTTCTTTTTGTTTCTTCAGACTTGTTTATGTTGCAGGTCGTGAAGGCCACATGCTAAAGTTGTTATCTTACATTAGTGTTAAGCGTTTAACACCAGCACCTGCTATCATATTTTATGTAAGTATATACTCTAAGCACAGAAAAGTTAAACAAAAATTCTCCAGTAACACATGCTGTCACAATTTCTTACCAGCAGTCTTGACACGTATCTTTGACTATCTAGACAAGAAAATTGCTAAGGATGTATCAGGAAAAAAAAGACTATATAAAAATCGCCAACATCTTAATTTGAACACTTTCATTCCGTAACTGGATTTGAAAAATCAAAATGTTTTTAAGAATCCACAGCATGAAAACGAATTAAAAAATTAAATGAATCATTAGTATTAGGCAAATCTTTTATTTCACAGGATGCCTGAAAGGAAGGTATCACTTCTCTAGTTCCTCCCTGTAAGAATCCATTTACATATCACTAAAAAAAATTTAAGCGTTTTGACTTAAAATGGAATTAAGATTGCACACAAAAGTAAACACACGGTGGCAGGATGTGGACGCTATCTTTAAAGGTGCTGCGATACACTTATACCCAAATGTTTAAGCAAAAGCATTCACAAATCATGCTCTGGCACACTGTAAACATAGGCCTCTACTGACACATAATTCAGCCTTCTTTTGTAATAGACTATACACTAATTTTTGTTTTCATTTTTAGGGGGCCATTGCTATTATTTATATTATTCCTGGTGACATTAACACACTCATAAATTATTTTAGTTTCGCAGTCTGGATATTTTATGGTTTAACTGTACTTGCACTAATTGTCATGAGGTTTACAAGAAAGGAACTCAAGAGACCAATCAGGGTAAGTTCAGCATTCAGTACGGCTTTTTCCCCCCCACTCCCATAAATACTGAAACACCAACTCATCCTAAATAGTTGCACATTTAAACAACATCCTCAGGCTGACTCCTTGGTTTTTTCCCCTTACCTGAAACCTAGCCATTCATTTGTAGTTGTTCTCTTTGTTCCAGTTTTGCCCTAGGACAAAACTCAGGAGGACTGGGAAAAGATTATACACCATTTATTTTTACTGGCACAGACCACAGGCACAAGCCAGATTTTCAGGGATGGGAAACTGCCATCCGCAGACTGCCGCTGAAAGAGTACCCAAAATAGGGCCTCGGGTCATTGCCCTGGAGTCAGGTCCCAGATTCATTAAAATCCAATTTTTTAGACTGCTATTTGCAATCTAGACAGAGATCTTGGTCAATGATTCAGCAGAAGAGTTTTCCCTACCTGTATTCTTCCTACTCTTTCAGTTGCCCCATCCAATTCCAGAAATTTTAAAAGGAAAAATTGCATAAGACAATAAAAATATTCTTTCATACATGCAACTTCTGTAAGAACAGCAAGAGAGTAAACAAGTAATTTTATGTTTTGTATCTTGCAGATACCCATCATCATTCCAGTCATAGTGACATTAGTCTCCATTTTACTGGTATTGGCACCAATCATCAGTGCACCTGAACTGGCCTATTTGTACTGTGTTTTATTTATACTTAGTGGACTTATAGTTTATGTACTTTTTGTTCATTTTAAGTTCAACTGGCCCCAAAAAATATCAAGTAAGTATACCTCAGCCAACTCCCAGAGAACATTGCTAAGCTGTAGATTAATTACCATAATGAAGCTCATTATGTGATCCATCCCATCTAAATCACGAGCGGGGTGTGGACAGAGGCAATTTTCCAATCTATAGTGAGCAGCACACAGCGAGTTTTGCTACGGATTGTATTTTACTCCTTCCTGTGAAAAAAGTGATGTCTGACTTTAGGAAAAGTGAAACTTAATTCACGAAAAAAAGCAGTGCATCACTGTAGTATAACGAAGAACGTGACTTTTAAAATTAACAGAACTATTTTATCTGTAATGTTAGTTTTTCAGTTGTCCGTATTTCAAAACATTGCTTTAGCCATTAACTAAAAATTAGCAGACATACGTTCTTATGCCACAGAATACTGCTTTTAGCTCAGGTTATCAATTTTACCGTACTTACTACAGAAATGCTTAAAAGCATTTACACCAAAAATAACCACAGCGCTACAGAGTGAAGCGAAAGCTGCCAGAACCCAGTGTGACCATTCATAAAAGGATTTTGCACAGTCTCAAGAGAAACTCCTTGCAATTATCTCAGGGAAAACAAGATACACAGGTATTTCTGAAAGGGAAGGTAGAACCAGCTCCAGAGGACAAAATGAGTAGTTTGGCAGACATTAAAAAAATCCATCATCTGTCCCTCCTGTCCCCTGGGATTATTAAACAATATGCAGTTAAGCAATTAGAAGAATTGCACTCTATTAAAATAAAGTTCAGAAACCATAGAATGTTGTAGCTTGGATCTTAAGATTGTTTTTATTCCCCATCCCTGATTTTTTGAGATATAAATACAGAGAAGACAGACAACTACTCACAAAGATGATTTTCCCTCTTAGAAAGATAGTATAAGTTTAAATGTAAATTTTGTTCTCTCAAAGCCTCTAACAATAACTTTTTTTCCCTTAGAGCCCATCACTATGCACCTTCAGATGCTTTTGGAAGTTGTTCCAGCAGAGGAAGTTACTGAATAAAATATTTTGTATGTACCAGGTTGTTTTTAACTGCTGTACTGGTTGAAGGAGATTCAATTTAGTTTGGCACACATTTGTACTTTCTAAGTTGTTATATTCGTACTGGTGTATTATTTTTGCAAGACTTTAGTACTTGAAAAATGTTAAATATGTAAGAATAAAAGATTTCTGAGCCAGATTACAGTGCCCAACAGAGCTGTTTTCATTGTTTGCTAATATGTTACGGTATCTTGTTTTCTGCATTAAAATTACTCAAAATAAACTAAAGAGACTTTTCAATTATGAAGATGCCAAAACTTACCAGCAAAAGAGATGCTTTTAATGACACTGCTGAAAGAACAAAGCAACTATCATTTACAGCATCACGTTCAACAGGCCACACAGAAAGGACAGAAATAACATAAAACCAGACTAACTCCATTCTCAGTTTTTCAGACCAAGCACTTGTTATCAAAAGATTAAAGACTGAGGAAGTGAGAATCAAGTCAGTGGAAAGCAAAGTTAACAGGAAGAGAAGAGGCTGACTTTTTTTAATTAAAACAAGATTATCAAATTAAAGCTTAATTTCCCAGATATCTGTTCTCTCAAACACCACTCCTGTTACAGAACACAGTGAGCAGATGCCACAGAAATTATCCTCAGCATGAATGTGACTTTACAGAGGTAACTTCATCACCCTAGAAACACTCCATTTGGTAGCTGATGAAAATAAAATACAAAAAAATAAGGCACTCCATTATATAGATGTAAGTAGCTTTTTACTTTCTGTGCTCAAGAAACTTACGGATTCTGGATAACACTCTTCACTACTATATTCCCTCAGTGCAAATGGATAAAGAAGAGAATTCTTCTTGACAAGTGTGAAGGCACTTGTCAGTATTTAAGTGACTAATTTGAGAAAGACTGTTCATACTGAAAGCACAAGTCCTCTCAACAACTTCTAAGCGCATTCATCCTAAATATATAACACAAGAATATTAAGCAACCAGCTGAAGATCAGAAGTTCATACTGGCTGTAGCCTACCAAATTCAATTAAAGAAGCTATTCCTACCATCCTGCATCTACAAAGAAGTAAATAAAACTTAAGTTCCTATGTATTTCATTTTGTGTCTACCTATGTGGAGAATCAATCCCAAAGGTACATATAAAAATCATGGGTTCCAATTAATTTCAAGATACTGTGAATACAGTCAGATCCATGAAAGTATCAGCTCCATGTGCAATCAGGTTAAAACAAAAGCAAATAGAAGGTTAAGAATGACTAAAGGCAGTGGTGAAGAAAACAAAATTGTAATTATGTCATTACACATGACGTGCCTATTTGCCACAGCATTTTGTCCCAAACTGTTACAACTGCTGTCCCTCTAACCCGCTGGCAAAAACATCACTTCAAACAGAAGAACTTAAGTTCCACCGGAAGACTAAAGAAACAGAACACTTGTATAGAGACTATCTACTACAATTCTGAAGGCTGAAGTAGATACCCAATTGGGGAATGAGGGGGAAAATGATCGCAGAGGTCCACCGGCAGAATCTTCAGTGACAAGAAAGTGGGAAAAGCAAGCTATCTGTTGCTATCACAACTTGAGGGTGCAGGACTTCAAGGAGACAGAGCAGGGATAGCTTCAAACACAGAAAAAAAGAGAAAAAGACTTCTTCACAAATACGTTTGATTAATGAATTTCTTGGTGCAGGAGAAATGCCAGAAGTTGACACTTGCTCCAGAACGCAACTGAACTATTTCAAGTAAGAATTACACAGAAAACCTTTTCCTCATGAGGACCCTCATCAAAACAATATTCTTGGGATGCACTGTGTTTTTTTGTTTGGTTTTTTGTTTTTGTTTTTTACACTGCTCTTTATATGGCTTCTACCTCATATAAGGTGTCTTTTCAAACAAAACCTACAGATAATTCATGTCTATTAAATAACCCAATAGATTTATCTACCAGCAGAAAAATCATCTTACATCGTATTTAGAAACCAGACAAGTCAAAGGAAAACAAAACACGCAAAGGAAAACATCCTGCCCCATCACTTTTTTTTTTTTCCAATTAGGTGATTTGACAGTCTTCTGTTTGCATCACAATGCAGAGCAAGACCAAAAGCTACACATAACTATTTGCTTAAGTATTTTTACAACAATTACAGCTTTCCAAGTACCTGTACTCAGGTGAAAGTTATAATTAGGCTCAGTTGTAGTCAGGTTCCCAGCAGCACTAATTTTCTTAGCCACACATTAACAATTACAACCTTTTCGGTCACACAGCAGTCTTCCACTGGCATCACCAGTATTCTTAAATATTCAGAAAGAAGCTTTATTATACACTAATACAAGAAAAAACAAAACTGTCAGTGTACACATATTAACACAGTCTCATTTGTGAAGTAAAGGCATCCCAGTGTTTCTTGAAAGAGTAATCCCAGCAAGCATTTTGTTGAGTTCTTGACCACGAAGAATATTTTAGACTTCTTAAAATACGTCTGTAAAGTTAAGTCTCTATTCAAAGTCACCATATAGTTATTTTGGGAAAACTAACGTGGTTTAAAATCTACAGATACCAAGACACTGATAACAGAATTGACTTTTTTATGTATCTTACACTACCTCACTGCAAGACGTTCTGGATGTGCACAAATCTAGCAGTTTGTTTATTAAATATTTATTAAATTATTTACTGAAAGATGGTATATTAAAGGGCACATCCTTAGGGCTAAACAGACAAGATTTTATTGTTCATCTGCAAAGGAGAAAAGAGTTTTAGATAAATGAGAGGGAACGAAATAAAAGCACTCAGGGTCAAACTGAAAACAAACGCTGAATCTACTATCACAGAACTCGATCCACAAAAGCTGTACAGCAGGTAGTTACTACCGTGAGCTGCGCTGTACAACATTACATACCAAGCCAACGCACTTCCGATCAAGTAACAAAAAACTGCCACTGGAGTCGAGGCTCCATTTCTTGATGCAGAACTGACAAATGTGATTACTGGCAACAAATTCATACTGTATGAATATAATTGATATGGTAGAAACAATCAGATGACCAGGATTTGTGAAACTTCAAAAATTACTATTGCTAACACAGCAAATTCACTCAGGTAAACTATAAGCTCTGCAATTAGTAGTAAATTCAACTGCTTCACAACCCAAGTTTAATCTTTAGATTTCACTGTTTAGACAGCATACATACATATGTGCACATCATCATTAAAACCAACAATTTTAAAGTGAAGGCAATGGAAAACCTAGAAGAATAGTATTCTTCTATGGAGTATTTCTTCAGATATTCAGAGCCCAAAGCTAAGGAGTTTGTTCACTATTTTCCTCCTAAAATTAAGGGCAGTTCTGCAACCTATGCATTTAATCAATTTTAGTGGAAATACTCATGTAAGAGACACTATTTTGAAGCCTAATGCTCATCAGAGGAAAAAAAGATCAGTCTTCAATTTACTCATCACTTTCTGTTCCGCTGTCTTCTGAGGAGTCAACCAATTCTTCCGTTACTGCAGTAGGGCAATACAGTTTTTTAGTACCTAGAAGTAATTAAGAAGTGTAACATTTACAAAGCAAGAAAAAACAAGAGCTTCAAAACAAATATGTAGTATTAGTAAAAAACAAACACAAACCCAAAATAAGAGTACACTTTAGACTACGAACTAGACCAAAACACTAAAACCAACTTGAAACTGACTTTTATCTGTGCTATTCTGACAGAAAAATACCCTGCTATGTAGAATTTACTATTAGAAGTCCACTCATTTGTTTTCAGCCAGCTAAATGTCACGTATCTCAAATAAATGAGTATTTCAGATAAAGCCTATACAAAAGTGAGGATACTACTTATTTTACGCATTCCTTACCAACTGGAAAAGGGCTTTTATCTTCAAAATCTTCCCAGTGTTCAAAATCAAAAGACACATGAGGATTCTGTTGACAAAAACATTGTTTGAAATATCTGCACTGATGGACGGTGCCTATGTTGAGAACACTGAATAATTCTAAAGTTTCCACTTCACCTTGTTCTTCAGTAATTTGGACCAAGCTCCTTTTTTCTCTTTTGTGAGAACAATAATAGCCTCTTTATCTTTAATCACATACGTAGACTTTTCTGCTAGTATATATTGATGCAGCTCCATGTCAGCCACATAAAGTTTGTCTCCTGAACAAGCACTACGTTGTAAAAAAATTTAGAAGAAAATTAGATGCAGCTGACAGTCAAACATTTTGTTTATTGTGCTTAAATTTCTGAAACTTACCTGAAAACCACCTTCTCTTTAGAAAACTCACACTTACAATCAGCTACGCCTGCTATTTTTACCTTCACTGTAAGAGTCTCTTCATTTTGAAACCACTTTATTTCTGGATAAAAGCTAAAATAAACAAAGTTTAATTGGGTTTTTTTCAAAATAGAAACTCATATTTAGCCAGAACTTTTCCATTAGGTTACAACCAACCAGCTGAGTTTCAGCACCTGTAGATGTACTCAACCATAAAACAAGGAGGTGATCTGTGACAGCTAACATGGCTTCACTAAAGGCGAATCAAGCCTGAGAAATCTGGTGGCCTTCTACCATGGTATTACAGCATTGGCGGGTAAGGAAAAAGCAGCTGACATCATCTACCCGGACTTGTGCAAAGGATTTGACACTGTCCCACGTGACATCCTTGTCTCTAAATTGGATACATGTAGATTTGAGAGACCAACCACTCGGTGGATAAGGAACCAGCTGGAAGGTGGCACTCAAGTATTGCAGTCAATGGCTCCATGTCCAAGTGGAGACCAGTGATGAGTGGCTTTCCTCAGGGGCTGGTGTTGGGACTGGTGCTGTTTTAACATCTTTGTTGGCAATTTGTGGGATTGAGTGCACCCTCAACAAGTTTGCTGACATCACCAAGCTGGGTGGAGCAGCTGACATGCCGGAGGGAAGTGATGCCATCTAGGGAGACCGTGACACGCTTGAGAGGTGGGCTCATGCAAACTTCATGAAGTTCAACAAGGTCAAGTCAAGGTCCTGTGCAAGGTCCTGCACGTGGGTCAGGGCAACCCCAGGCACAAATATAAGCTGTGTGGAGAACAGATTCAGAGCAGCCCTGAGGAGGAGTTGGATGCGCTGACAGATGACAAGCTCAACATGAGCCAGCAATGTGCATTTGCAGCCCGGAAAGCCAACCACATCCTAGGCTGCATCCCTAGCAGTGTGGCCAGCAGAGCAAGGAACGGGAATTCTGCCCCTCTGCTCTGCTCTGGGGAGACACCCCTGTCATGCTGCCTCCAGCTCTGGGGATCCAAACAGCAGAAGGACACGGATTTATTGGAGTGGGTCCAGAGGAGGCCACAGAGGTGTTGCAAGGGCTGGAGCCCCTCTGCTGTGAGGACAGGCTGAGAGTGTGAGGGTTGTAGGTTGTTCAGCCTGGAGAACAGAAGTCTCCGGGGAGACCTTAGAGCTGCCTTCCGGTATCTAAAGGGGCTACGGGAAGGTAAGGAGGGACTCTTTAACAGTTATAAACTGAAAGAGGGCAGATGTAGATCAGGTATTAGGAAGAAATTTTTTACTCTGAGGGTGCTGAGACCCTGTCCCAGGTTGCCCAGAGGGGCTGTGGCTGTCCCATCCCTGGAGGTGTTCAAGGCCAGGCTAGATGGGGATTTGGGCAACCTGGTCTAGTGGGAGGTGTCCCTGCCCATGGAAGGGGGTTGGAACTACATGATCTTGAAGGTCCCTTCCAACCCAAACCATTCAATGATTCTGTGATAATAACTTGGCACTAAATAGCAGTGTCGGGAAAACACACAACAGGACATCAGCCAAGCCTGCTGCAAAACCACTGCAATCTCAGTCTTTGGAGGAGCACACCTACTAGTTCAAGCAGGGAGACACACTCCATTAACTCTGATACCCAAAGCAATCAAACTTACTGTATTTAAGGATGCTATCATAGCCTAATCTTGAAATAACAAAGGAAAAGGTAACAGCAGCAAGACCAACCTCTGAAAGACAAAGTAATCTTTTCAACTGACCATAGACACAAATACACATTTCGCATCAAGGTTTTCAACTGCTTACTCTACAGCTGTTACTCCTCAAACTTTCCCAAATGCGGAAAGGTTTTCACCAGTGAAAGATAAATCCTATTAGCAGACTGCAATATCTGTTCATTCAGGTTACTTCTCTTATCATACCCTCAGTGATATCCAAACCCTCATTAATTTAACTGCTAGGCCATACCTCAACATGTATTACATAATGGAGATGACCTTAAACTGTGCTGGCCAAGCTGCAGAAGAAGATACACGTGGATTCAACCAAACTACCAAGAACTTTTCCAAGAGGCTAATACACAAAATACTTCTGGTACTTGAGCAAAAAAGTGTTAGTCATCTGTAACTAGCATTAATAAGTAGAAGAAAGAGTACGCCACCAAAGGGAAGCACTGCGTAGTCCCAAAGTGTGTAGGAAATTCAAAAACTTCTCAGGATCCACTACCTGCTCACTCACCCCATAAACCACACCTAAGATAACCACACCTCAGCGTACTTGTAATCAAAGACAAGCCTAGCATTCATTTCTATCAAACGAAGAGATTCTCAAATTATTTATCAATAGAAATTGTCCTATCCACAAAGGAATAAGGCTAATGGATCATCTTTCAGCCAAAAAAAAAAAAAAAGAGAGAAAAAAGAAAGAAAAGGAAGTGTGCCATAGTCCTTTGTTGCATACACATTCTCAAAATAAAAATCAGATTTTTCTTTTTCTTTAAGAACAGAAGTGCATTAAAGGGAGAGACACAAAACTGATTAATCTCATTAAATACCAATACAGAGACAGAAGGGTAGGAGCTACAATGTAGACCTCAAATAGGACAGTCTTTGGCTAAAACGTAATCCAGCCAAGTGCAAGTCAGAGCTTATACCAAAGAACTGAGCTCAAAAAGCGTTTGTTTTCATTCACTTCTTAGTAATACGGTGTCTGATCAAAGATTACACGATTTCAACACATAAAGTTGCTTCCAGGAGTAAAAGAGCAATTTAAATTACTTAACAGATTCAGAAGATGATGTGTGTATATGCTTATATATCTAATAGCAACAGTAATCTCTCAAGCTCAACACTGACATAACAGAATACTTCTACCTGTATGATACTTATTGATGCACAAAACAGATCATCTCACTAAGAATGACCGTCATAAAATCACAGCATTCACACTTCACATACAGAATTTGCAGTTCACACTAAAAAGCAAGCATGGGAACAAATCACTCAATTTTCGTACCATTTACGCTGATGCAGGGTAGAGTCTTCTGCTTCCTTAGTTTGAGCTACACCATCTAAAAATAAGAAATAGAGGAAGATATTTTACACTTATCTATACTACAGAAAGCAGATACTTTGAGAACAGCCCAGGTACCATCATAAAAATAACTTGGTAGCAATCAAATTACTACTGCAAGAATATATTTGGCATTCATATTGGGTACCTCCTATTTGGAAGATTTTATGAAGTTAGTAATTCAACTGAAAGTTTTAACTAATAAGAGTATTATAGTTGGTATAATAAAATTTAAAAACCCACCAAAAATACACATTTTTCCAGGAAAGGTAAAGCTTTTTCCAGTTTCAAGACATTATTTGAAAACTGAAACATGACATTTTAGAAATTGCCTAAGAATTTCAGGGATTAAACAACTAATATTGATGTTACCATCACAGCTCGAAACACGGCATTACAGTCACTCTACTACACCAGGAAAAAAAGCCTTCCACAATAAGCATTCCAAGATCGTCTGACTTTTTTCTGATGCAACTTTTTAAATTACTCAGCTTTCATCGCTCCAAACTCACATGCCAACTGCTGCCAGATCATCCTCTTGTTCCCCTCCTAACACTGCCAAAGCCATGTGCTTTTAAGCCTCTACTGACTGAATACAACATCCTTGAACATTAGATTAGAAAGAAAAAAAGTGTGCCATTTTCTATTACCATGAAATCTCCCAGAGAACAATGCTGTTATTCACCTCGTATTTCAAAAGATTTCAGCTTCCTTAAACCCTACGGCCTTTGCCAGCAAAATATTTGTTCTCTCTACAGGAGCAATTTCCTGCTCACACATTCCACTCAGATCTAAACAATTCTTGGTCTCTGAAGGACAGAATATTTCCCAAATAGTAATACAGCTATGTTAATATGGCTTACTCTCACAGCATCTCCAGAATAGTAACTATAAAGCTATTTGTGCCCTACTGTAAACACCAGCTATACAGTCCTATTCTGCATGCTCAGAGAAGGCCACATTTGTTAAAGTGACTTTTAGGTTGGCATTTAAACACTTAAATCTTAATTGAAGTTTTAAAATTTTTGGAAATTAGGAAAAAAAGTTTACCACATGGATGATT
The DNA here is from genome assembly GCA_013398295.1 of Chionis minor. NCBI lineage: Eukaryota > Metazoa > Chordata > Aves > Charadriiformes > Chionidae > Chionis > Chionis minor. Next base: position 430,351 of record VZSF01007214.1, read on the forward strand.
CCTCACAGTAATTTTAGAAGAATTATAGGTTTCAGTAGAATTTTCTTCTGTTGACATACTCTGCGGATTGGACACATTCTCTGGACCAGCTGTATCCTCCTTTATGCCTCTAAATACAGAAAGAGAAATTTTTTAAAAGAAAGGATTTAAACATGTTTAACATTTAAAGTATTCCTAATCATTGCTGGAAATCCTTTTGAAGTTAAGTTTTTCACTCTAATATATATATATAAAAAAACTAAAATGCACTTCTAGCAAACTGCAGTTCTCACCACAGGGCTGCTGAACTTCAGTAACTCAGTAAGACGCATTTATACAGAAAACCAAGTTAGGACAATATTTAAAACTCTGATGGTATGAGCAGTTCCTTTGAATCGTAAAAATATACTGGCCTTCCTGGGTATGATACACCTAGATGGGAAAATTATTCCCTTTCACAAAAAATTACTGTAGGTTTGGGGGCTTTTTGGTCATATTTCATTCCAATTTGGAAGCAGTAAAAATTTCACAATACTCAAAAAAACCCCCCACACTCTTATTAGTAAGAGACCTCTGGCTTTTCAGCTGTACAGCTAGGGGCTTCACCAGTTGTATCCGAGATTCAGGAAACACCGCAGCAGAGTCGATCTACTTGAGAGCTCAGAGACAGACACCACGACCCTCTGTCCTGCAACAGCCTCAAACATCTCCATTAAAACATTACTGAGAAGAACACAGCACTACGTAATTCTTGAAACATTGAGTCATCTGTCCAAATGAAAAATAGTTTCTTCCATCAACTCCAAACACCTAGTGACGTCAAGAGGACTGAAACCACTCTGGTAAGCCATTACCTAATGATTCAGTCTGCATAGATAAATACTAACTTTTAAAGTAATCCATATTGATGATATAGTATTAAATACCTGTACACTCATCTGTATTCAGAACTGACAGAGCTTACCTTAATTACTTTGAAGGTAAATTGGTAAGATTAAAGTATTTAGTATTTTCAATCTTAAATGAGACCTTTAACCACCTTCACATTTTAAAAAAATACTTACCAGTTTTTCTGTATAATTCCAACTAAACAATTCTTTGAGGCTAGATAAAATACAGCACAGCAAGTTCAACTTACAGTATCTTTTAGAAAGTACTTCTGAGTTATATACTCGAAGTAATCAAACACTTTAAAAAAAAAAAAAGTCAAGCATCCTATGATTTACCGAATAGCTTTGGAAAGCCAAAGTCTGAGAGAATCTAACCTTACCTTAAAGCAACCACAGTTCTACAGAAATGTTTAACTATTCACACACTACACAGAAACCCTAGAAACAGATACCAAGCAAGTAAGGTGCCTCACAAACTAAAGGAGGACTTGAAAGGTAGGGGGCTGAAAACTGGGCAAACAGTAAGCGTGAAGTCAGACAAAAGCTTTGTACACAAAGTCTACAATGAAGCATCCAACATCAACAAAAACAACACATACCTGCATATTCTGCAACAAAAAGATATTCCTGCAAAAAAACCCTCTTTTCAACCTAGGCTAGCACCTAACTGTGGAAATACTTGCAATGAAGGACAGCCTGTGTTTCTCGAACACCAGTAATCAGCAGTGACTTAAGTATTTGCCAGGCCTTCATGGGATGAGATCCGATCATGCAAAGAGACTGGACAATCTAGTGCTTTGACTGTGCATCCACTGAACAGTCAACAAGGTAGCCAATTAGAGAGAGATGGGCCATGACCTCCTCCATTATCATCAAGCAGGTTTGGAGAGAAGGCCCGGAGACAGAGCAGCTTTATTCGTAACGAATGGATTATGCCAAAGCAAGGATACTGCTTATATTCATAGACCACATCATCTTGGAGATGAAGATTTAAACAAATTTTTTTTTTTTCAGGACAAGAATGTTTATTAGGGCAATTAAGACTGAACTTGATGTTGCTGACAAGTGGTATTTAGAACATGCAAAATTCTGGGTATGCCAAGCTTGCATAAAAGGCTGTGCAGCCTACACATGCTACAGTCTGCTGGTTTAACCTATGTGGGAGGAGTACAACACCACTTTCATTCTGGTCACAGAGATAAGATCCTTGCACTGCACGTGACAAACCATGAGCAATTAACTGAAGAAACTCGCTGGCTTTTGGAATAAAGAGGAAGACTGTTGAACAATCACAAAAGACTAGCTCTCTGTAGCAAGAACATAAAATTGAAGTGAACGGCTGAGGCAAAAGAACAGAAAACTTACCTGCTATACCGAGTACTGCTTGAAGCATTAATGGGAGGTGGTTTGGGCTGCTGACGCCAGGTACGAGCTATGCAATGTAGGCAATTCACCAAGTACTTCAGCGAAAACTGACCGTTTTCAAAACGGTATGGAAAGTATCCCTTACCTTTGCGTTGTTTTATAAAATCTTTTACTGGGCAGACACATTCTTTGATACAATTATCACGATCGGAGAAAAACAGGATGATAAGTATTATGGGTAATTAAGTAACAAGCCATACTCTTAGCCATGAAGGACAATAGGTAAGAGACTACCATATCACACACAAGCCTTCGACAAAAACCAGAGTAATACAGAATGCTTGTCAAACTAGCGCAGATTAAGGGGAAACAAAGCGATCTGCTGCATACCAAGAAGCACACATTTCTTTAATAAAATCCAAATCTGCAATGAAGCATCTGAAATCCGCATAACCAGTATGTAACTACACATATTCTGACACAAGAAGAAGATATTCCTGCAAAACACACAGATGAAGTTATTCAGTTAACTTCACCTTATGGGACCTCTTTGAGTCCCCTTCATTTAACTAGCACCTGACCAAAAAAAGAACGCAGTCAGTTCTGGATGTTTCAACACTAATATCAGGCTTAGTGAATGTGCAAGAAGTAATCCAAGCAGTCGCATTACGGGTATTTGAGATGGAACTGTTGCACACAGCAGCATGATAGAGCTATCTGGTCTCTGTTGACCATTAGGAGGTTACTAACCTTCCTATTCAGTAACGGCATGAGAGAAGAAACAAATTTAAAAAGGTTGTGCTTAAGGTAGCAGAAACCTCAGAGTTTCAGAGTCCTCTGTCAGGAATAAAACGTGAAAAAAAGCATTCCAAGCATCAACAGTGCAAACACTGTTCTCAAATACTGATTTTTATGGTTGAACAAAATATGGGAAAACCCAAATCCTTTGGTTAAGATTAAATGCCGGAACATTTCTACACAGAAATGCAGAAACCTCAATCTAAGACAGAAACAGACTGTGGAGTGGGTTAGGCTTCCTCATCTTGTTGACTGGCTAAGTCACAGGAACAGCAGCCTTAATTAACTTGCCCAACCCTGAGACCACACATACAGTGCCCATGATGACATTCCAGGGACCTTTGTTATGAAGCAGTATTTCTTCTCTGAAAGAAGATCCTTGAGATTTCTCTCTTCCTTCCAAATATTAAAAAAACCTTGGTTGGTCAGACAAAAGCATTTAAATTATCTTTTCAGTGACAGCTCTCCATATTGAAGAGCAAGTGGCTAAAGAAACTCCTCAACAAGGTGCCACACAAGAGCCCAGAACAAAAAAGCTTCAGATGTCTTTCTTGCTCAGAAGCATTTTAAATTAAGGATCCTAGGATTTGGGACAGACCACAGTGAAACATGCCCTTCTACCACATACAGTATTTACTCAGTTCTAAAAGTTTACAATACAAGGAAAAAACCCACAGACTGCACGGTACTGTTACTGCAAAAACCATCATGGAGCCATACAATTGAAAGGATTATGACAATACAGTTAAAGCAAACTTTAACTTTTCCAGCTTGAACTCTGCAGCTTTACAGACAAGAACAATAGGCTCTACTGTACTGACTGGTACTATATACTGACTGACTGGTAAGCATTCAAAAAAGCCACTGATGATAATAAAAGATAACAGAATTTCAGTTCAGACTGCGTATTTTTATGTAAACTTGACTCCCTTCTTCAAATATGAGCTCAACATTTCCTAGAGTTGATATTTTTCTTTCCATGATGGTTATGTGGCTAAAGAACAGTTAAAGGAAAGCAGATATATTGCAAACATATCTCTGTGTTTACATGACAATCACATTCAGTGATATTAAATATGAAAAGATCTAGTTAAAAATAAATAGCAAAAGATTAGCAAAGAATATGCTGAAAAAAATTTGTAAACACTTACAAAGGCTCCAAGTTCTTTGCATGATCTAATACTTTCATGTGTCTGCACAACTTTTGAAGTTGCATTATATGGTCTGGATTGTCAGTTCCCAGGCCCGTAGACAAAATCTCAGATCGAACGTTGTATTCATTGACGGACACCTTCAAGTTTGAAAGCCTTGTAACCCGGACCTTGAATTACAAAACATACTAAATGGAAGCCATAGTTCATAAATGGTCCCTCTCCAACTCTAAGCTGTTCTTTAAGTAGAACTTTAAACATATCCCAATGTATTTATACCTGTAAGCAATCAATTTTGTCTCATTTTCAAACGGGAACCTACCTATGTTTAATTGTTTTCAAAGTATCACTATCTTTTTCACTGTGATAATGGCTGAAGTAACGAGTAGCTAGTCCCATCTAACAGAACCAAGACAGCAATGAAGTAAGCAGCCCTAGCCCTGATGATACAAGTAGCAGCCCAAGTACACACCACACAGTTAGAGTAACTTCCAGACCCAAGTAACAATAAAACTGCTGGTGGGGCCACGGTAAGAAAAACCCTAAACAAAAACAAGAGCACAGAAGTCAGAGAAAGGTTGAGATGCCATATGGGAAAGGAAGCTACTAAAGAGAAGTACAACCAGAAAATTTTCTCTTTCCTCTTTTATTTTTCAGCCAACTGAATGGTCAGATGGAAAACATAGCATAATACATTCCAAAGCACAGGAATAACTTACTGTACTCTTTGGCAAGACCAAGCAGCCACAAGAGGCACATCACGATCCTCAGAGAGGGGGAAGCCCTTCTGATGAACTTGTCCAGCCCATAAAAAAAAACCAAAAAACCCTCAACTTATGAGCTACCTTTGATCACAATTCTTCACAAAACTCGTTGCTCATAAAATGAAGTTATTTCTTAACAGAGACTAGCTTATTCACGCCATTAGTAAAGGCTTAAAAGCCATCTTCATTTTTGTACTTTGATGTAACTGTCAGAATGGATTCCTGCCTTTTCAAAAAAAGCCTCCTTTTAAGTAAAACACAGCCCAAAGGCAATCTCCTACCTGCACAGTTTTCCAAGAGTAGGAGAATACTCAGAGGAAACATCATCACATGGATGACATACTTTTCCCTAACTATCACCTTCCAGTCAGCACTACTAACAGGAATGCTTGGTCCAGGCCAGTACTGCCTTTCTTACTGGCCAGGGAACTGATAGAAGAAAAACACAAACACAGCACTGATCGTAACATTTGAATTTTAGGAAAATCTAAAGAGTCAACTCTGAGATCACAAATGATTAAAGCAGTTTTATCACGTCTTAGATTAATGCAATAATAAGATGTAAAAAAATAATCTTAATATCTGAAAGGTCAGAATCACAGCCTTTACACTCAATGGAAGGTTAAAGGCCCTCTTTTGAAAGTTGACAGAAAGAAATTTGGTTGATGAAGAAAAACTTACAACACTATTCACTAACACTACAAGAAGCCAAGAAGCCTTCTAGATGGTAGCATAAGTACAACTGTAAAAAATTCCAAGAACAAGAGTATCCTTTCTTCCTATTCTGATCAAGAAAAATAAGGAAAAAAGCTTAAAAGCATTTTTTAATCTGCAGAAAAATTTAGTCTAAAACCAACTCTAAAGGAGTGCAAGAACCATAGAAGACAGCAAAGACTAAGAAATACAAACAAAATAAATTAAGCCTAGTTTAAGAGGTCTTAGATATCAGCTAGCAATCTTGGAGCATCAAAGTTTCATTCTTTCAAAGGAACGTGACACAAATTACAAAAATGATTTTACAAGACAAACCCCTAAAAACTACTACTTCCAAGATATACTTTCGATATTAACTTTGTGGAATAGTCTGAATGACATTTATAATTAGTCTGGTGCTCTGTTACTGGTGCATGTTCAGCTCTCCAGATTTAAAGCTCAAATATTACTCAGTCATGTATTCCATCTATATACAAGCATACATATTTCTTGCGAACAGCTGAGGTTGGAGAGGACATCTGTAGGTCATCTCGTCCAACACCTCAGCTCAAGCAGAGTCACCTACAGTCCAGCTGCCCAGGACCATGTCCTGATTGCTTCCGAGTATGCCCAAGGACGGAGGCTCTACAACCTCTGAGCAATGTGTTCCAGTGCTTGGATCGCATCACAGTACATTAACCAACAGTATTATGTGAATACCACGTGCAATAAAATTAAAATTTGAACAGACAGAAGGAAAGAGAAATATAGGTTCTCTTGTTATAAACTGGTTTAGATTAGCATTTTCTAATGCTACTAGTTCTATACCTACCATTGGGTCAACCCAAGCCGTGTTTCCCAAGGTATGAACTATTTTTGCTTCATGCAGTTTTCCTTTAATTTTGTGATGAACATAATGAGTTACCTAGGAAAAAGACGTTTTCACTGCACTTGAGATGTATACCAGCATAACTTTATAGGTATTTTAATTATAACAAAACAACCTTTTGCGTTTAACAATGAAAAGGATATTCAGTAAATCAAGAGAGTTTGGACTAAACTAGTGAAATACTCCAAGTTTACTGCAGGTTAAAATCACATTAGCCTTTAAGGAAGGAGCTTTCTTAATGGAAAGAATATTCAAACACAGTCGATTTACAGATGCCACCCTACCCCTTTTACTCCCCACATATTCAAAACTAGCAGTAACTTGTTCTGGAAGAAGCCATTTAAATCATAGAGAAGAAAATCCCGTAAGTTTCACTTTACTACTCTGAAGGAAAAAAAACAAGAAAAATGACTTCTTAAAATCTGGCCCAATAGCAGGTATTTACTGGTAATACTAACAAGCAATGAAATTTGGTAACTAAGTTTGGAGTTCATAACTGTTTTCTTGCAGAAAAACAAACAACACACAGAGAGAAATTAAGGAACGTAAAGCAAATGTCATTAAAAACCCGACAAATATTACCTTTGGGTTCCATTCAATTTCATTATCAATGGGTTTCACTCTACAGACTACAAATTCCACAGCCTGAGGTGGCAGACACTGAAACTTTGCAGGTAAGTGAAGCAGTTGATAGCTCTGAACTTGACTTGTTCTGCCTTCATCTATATATTTAATTTTGACGTTGAAGAACAAATTTTCCTCCTCTTTCGGAGAAATCTCTACCACCTGAACCCTTTATACAGTAGGAGAGGAAATACAAAAATATTATTTGGAGACTCACGTGTGTTTTAATCTACTTTTGTTTAAAAAACCCTCTATTCTCAAAGCAGAATACCAAATTGAGTGTGCGCACAAAAGAGCAAATTGTGTGTTACTTTATATAAAAAGGGCACATCAACAATTTAAAAAAACTAACATTTTTACCTGTGGAAAAGTGTTTGCTCACATAATCCATAAAATGCCAGCTTCTCCACGTTTTTAACAGAAATTTTATTACTAGGTTTCTTAAAATACTCATTGATTTCTTCAGCGAGAATTGTGTATTGGTCCTTTTGTTTATCTACTATTCGACCAAAGTAGTTTGTTGCATTTACAATGTGGAGAGGCAGTATCTGAAAGCATAAAATACATTAGAAGAAAGGAGGACAATGATTTCTTCAATTATTGAAATGTAGTTTTCATACTCAAGACCACCTACCTCCTTCCAGCCCAAGCAGGTGACAGAACATTGCTGCATACAACCATTTCAGAAGATTATGAGTTATTATTCATAAGCTTATGAATAACAGTAACTGTCCATAGTCCAGTCAACAATGGACAGAAATTTATAGAGCAAGAACTCTTTGTTAGGTCTTAGTTACGGTATTCCACTTAAACGAATACCAGCGAACTATACTATTACCTGCCAAGCTACTAACCACTGAAACATTCCACACCATTCAAGCTTAATTTTAAGTATTCTCCAACCTTGCAGCATGTTCTGGAAGAACTGACTGGAAAAGCATGAGGCCTTCACTCTTTCTGCACTCTAATTAAGTGAAAAACTATTAATATATTGCTATCAACACCAACACATAAAATACTGAGTGTATTCCATCCAAAGGGTCATGCCAGGCAGAAGTACTGAGATACATCTGGGTGTACAAGGCCAGATAGGACAGCAAGAGGACCGGAAAGTTAATTTCCACTTAAGGCAAGTCCTAAAAGAATACAACGGGACCTGAGATTGTATCAGGAAGGAAACATGATGCTGCGTTCCAAACAAAAAAGAAACCAAATACTTATCCAATTGCTAACTGATTTGTAAGACAGACACCCAGGCTCTGCAGTCAGCAGAAGCAGACAAGAAAATGGAAGAGGCACAACTGCTCTCGAGTGCACCACAGATAAGTGCAAGTTTCTAGTTGCAGTGTCATGAAATCTGTCCCGGTCTCAGGCACTAAAACCGGACACATGCAAGTTGTCAAAGGGTTTGAACTCATACCTACCAACAAAAGCTTATTTATTAAGCAGAAATAGAGTGACACCAAAGAATTCACCTGGTTCTCCTTATTTTCTATTCTCAAAACCTATGACTTTTGGAAACGGGTAACATCCATTAACTGCATGACTTGAAGGCACCTGAATTCTGCAAAAGACAGGACAGGAAGGCAGAAGCAGCTCATCCAAACAGAAGGCATCCAGAACTTCTTAGACCCAAGCGCTAACTTTGAAAGGAATCACCAATGTCTACACACTTGCCCTCACCCATCATCATTCAACAAGAAGTACATGAGAGACCGTACAACACTGCCATACTGGAAGACACTCCAGTATAGACAGGACTGAAAAAGCCAGGTGAAGGGAGCTGGAGATAGAAACTGTTACTGGTATGTGAAGAACCACCTTAGCAAAGTCAAGCCAGTAACTATGAAGGTTTCACGCCTGTGAAACTATTAAAAAAGTCCAACTGGAATAGCACTGAGTATCAAAACAGCTTTCAAAGAGCACCACCATCTTAGCAGGAAGTAACTGTTCCATCTAGAAGATAAGGGAGGAGCAGTATCCCACCTTCTGTGGATACTGCAAATGAAAATACTAGTTTCAAATGACAAGGCCAGAACAGGCTAGTTTTCCCACAAGTTTGCATGAACATGTCAGCTAAGAAAAAATCCTCACTTTCAACGAAACATGCATCATCTTCAACTTCTCTTCACTCCAAAAGATTAACTTGTGTTTCCTCTACAATAAATGTAACTGGACTTTATAGGAGCATTTGTTAATCTTTCTTAGTTTTGGTATAGGGTCTCAATTTATAGAGGGAAGGAATAAACAGCACATAAGCCCTCTTCCCACAGAACCGGAATCTTCAATGCAGAAGAAAATCTGAGGTAAACTCAGAATCACCTGCAAAACGATTTCAATGCAAGCTAAGGATTAAGGAAAAATCCGGCACACTTACTTATGCAAGGGAGAGGGGAAAAAAGCTAAAAAACAACAAATATCCAAAAGATATAGTATACATACTACAGTAATATTAACGTAATATGAAAAAAGTAAGTAATACGCTAAGTAACTATTTAAGACCTGCCTTCTTGCTACCCAAAACCAAGGAAAATAGTAACTTACTGTCACACATCCAGGCGTTCCTGTAACTTTCTCTGGTATACTCTGGGGCACGTCTATTTGCAAATTAATTTGATGACGATCTGGACACACTGTTCTATTCCTACATATAAAAAACCCAAACAATGTTTTAACATAAAAGCCCTTTGTTTTCAGTTGTAAACTATTTCGATGTGACTTAGGACAACTTCAAACACTGAAATTGCATCTGCCCTCAATATTCAATTTCTCTCCAAATAATACTCATGACTCTGGGGTTAGACAAAAATGGCCAAAAATCTCTTGGTGAAAAAGTTTGTAAAGCGAAACAAGAAACATCAGAAAATTTGTTTGAGTAAAACAAACACTAAAATTGAATTCTTTGTTACTTGCACCAACTGTTATCTACACTAAAAGTCATACCTGCAAACACTTTCGCTTCCTACTTCAGGCACTACTGACAATCCAGCTACACACAGCTCAGAGAAGTCACCATCTACTTAACCCACTCTGGGGGGACAGGAGATAATAGGGGACCCTACATGGGACAAACTTTGTGCAATTATGGGCAAAAGAGTTTGAATAAAAGTATCCAACAGGAAAACTCATCCAGGAAATAGAAGCAGTCATCATGAAGGGCATACAATGCATTTCTCCGTCAGTAGAGATGTCAAGAAAACTTGCTGTTTTCTTACTTGCAAATCCCAAATGTTTTCAGATAGGGACACAGTGGCCTTGAAAATTTCTTATCTTCTTCAGCTTCTAGCATCTTGGTAGTAAAATCATGCAGTTCCAGTGGAATTTCAGCTTCTGCACGCTGCAAATAGCGCATGATACCAAGTGCATGACACACACTATTTTCTGCTAGTAGAACAACTGACCTTGCCTTTGTATATTCCTGATCTACGGAAGAATCCTAAAAAAAAAAATAAATTTAAAACCCCCTTTTTTTAAAAGCTTTTATGTATCTACCACTTAACAATAAAATGTAGTATTAACCCATTAAAGATTTACTCAAACCTCTATCACATTACAGAAGTTGTCAGACATGCTGTGTAGGCGCTGACCAAAGATTCTTGGAGAAGGAAGACTGAAATGTATCACACAAGTTGCGTCTGTAATTCCCAAAGACTGCATGCAGTCATCTGTTAAAACTAAGCACATGTTTTATATAAGCATATAAGGTAACTGTAATACATCAAGCATGTGAAGTATTACAACACGTTAGCAATGGCTGTTTCCTTCTCCCCATCCACTGACTTAACAAAAAGGTCTTCCCAATACACTTACGTAAGGTACTGTATTTCTTCAGTCAATACATTTCCTAAGCATATGGCAGACACGGCATTTCATGTTAGTCTGCAATAATCTAGCGTAATTCTGTATCTCCCATCAGTATCAAGAACAAATAGAATTGCCCACAGACAAGTACTTCACACGAGTCTGATAAAAACCACTAAGTAATGCAGGAATGCGAACACCTTTGTATGAACCTACAAAGCAGATGTAATTTAATCATTCTTCTCACTTTTGATGTATAAAAGGGAAAAAATTAAGTCTGAAACTGGGTAAGAGTCTTTGCTACTGCAAACAACTGGAAATACCTGAACATACAGGAAATGACAAGTAAGTCTTTGGAGTATCCAAATTATTTCAAACTGAAAATATGCTCTGTAGTAGGAGACAACTGTAAAATACATGGAAATTATTTGAAAGTACTAGTAGTTCTTTTAACTAATATCTCAAAAAACCCCTCCTTTATGTTGCCTCAGATTAAGTAAGGTTTCCCCTTGCAGCAGTTAACCCTGGCACCCAGAGACAACAAAAAGAGAAAAGAGAGGCTAGCTGTAGCACTAATAAGTAAAGGGATAACTGGAAGAATTCATAGGGAACTGACCCTAAGGAAGTGATAGATAACCTAGTTTAAGTATTTAGTGTAGAACACGAGTCACCATGAAGACATAATCACGACTAGACAAAAAGAAAATACTCACCTAACACAACACGAGTGCCAGGGATGTATTTTTTCGTCCACTGCTCTAAGATATACTCGAAATTAAACTCACTCTCTTTATGTATTTTCAAGGAAAATATGGACTTGCTCTTCAGTTCCTGGATGACAAAGTAAAAACTCACACGTTCTTCCAATACAGCAATCACTGCTCTGATTAATGAACAGTGTATCTTATTAGTACCTAGTGTACCCTAGCTACTGTAAAGACAGGCAAGGCAATGAGTTAGTGACATTTAGGTTGCTTAGATGAAAAAAATTAAAACTAAGATTATGGAGATTAAGCTTATTAATTTCCTGTATAGAAAGAAAACTAATTAAGCTCAGGTTCCCATGAATTAAGACCTTAAACATCCGTTTAATAAAGTACAAATTCCATTTGAAGATTTTCTCACCATTAAGGTGTCCTCTCTATTCTAAGTGGATTTTGTCAGCAAAGAACATGCAGTCTCACCTTTCAGTCTCTCAGAAAAAGCACTAAAAATCCCTCCCTGTCCTACCCATACTTAACTTGCACAAACGTTGTATACTCAAAAGGCTTTATGTATTTGTCAAGTTTAAAGTTCACAAATCAAACCACTACAAAAGCTTTAGTTATTTGGTAAATGGCATGTCTAATGAACTAATTTAACACCTAAAATATTTTTTAGACCATTTAAGATATCTGAAGTTGGTGTACACAAGGGTTACTATAAACATCTTCAATACTTCTTTAGCATCAACACACTTTTTTGAAGCAGGTCGGTTTTGATATGCCTGAGAAATTAACCCTCAAATATTCAAGGAAAATGCGTTAGAAAGTCACAAGACAAAACCAGATTTGCTTCCGTGAACAATCAGGAAAGACTATACCTTCCAGATATGCTAACATTTAAATAAGAAGACTCCTCTGAATTCCTCCAACTTCTGGAAGGGAATATATTCCCGTATTTCATGGCCAACAGATCTCTTCCTACGACATTTGGATAATCCAGCCACACGCCCTTTTGCTATCCCATCCTTGAAACTACCACTGAAGCTTTTAATTCTCATATCCTCACAGCTTGCCTCCTTTAGCAGTATCGTTCCCATCATCTTCATCACCCTATCCAGGCTTAACAGAACTGCTCCCCATCTCCTGCTTCACAGTCAAATCAGACTGCACTCCTCTTTACTTTGCACTACTGGAGGACCAGCAAAGAGACAATGAAAGTACATCGGCGATTTTTCTATTGCCATGTTGTTTAATATATATTCATTGCTATAATATCTGAAGAAAAAACTACTGCAGGAAAACTCCCTCTCAGTCTCCACCTCTGAAATGCTGAGTATCCAACTGCACAAAAAAGGTGTAAAACCAGAGCATGCTCTATTGCAGATGACTTTGAAGCAGTTTTACGCCAGTTTAGGAAAATACACGTTAGGCATGCTGTCTTCCCCCCACGCCCCGTGACTTGAAACTTAACTAAATTCAGGTAGACTTTCCCTAGGATGACAGAAAATGTTTCTTTCAAATCAGAGAAACACTTCACCAATTTCAGCTGCTTCAGAGTAGAAAGCAACGGAACCAAACTTCTTAACAGAGTGACTTACGTTCCCTCCCCGCCATGCCACTCCTGGAAACAGTAAAAAATAAAACTGAAAGAGCAGAATGTTTACTGTGAAAAAGCCAGCTTGATTCAACTCAAAGGTCCAACCTGATGGACAGAATATAATTATAAATTTAGTAACAAATGCATTCTGTGCCAGACATTCCTGTCAGTTAGGCATTCTTCTTGTTGGCAGAAGAGCAGGGTTGGGGCTACTTGTAGCAGAAATAATTAACTTCCAAATTCACACTCCTTTATTCTCAGAAGCCAAGGTATTTTAGTTTGTCAAACCTTAATGATTAAAAAAAGCTCTTATCTATGTAAATTTAAATACTTTCTTACCTTATGAACCATTTCTGCTTCGTTTACCGAATTAGTGAATACCAGCACCTTCTGAAGATTACTGTGGGTAAAATCCAGTACTTCGAGTAACTCAGCAGTTCTCTCACTGTTTATGCAAGGTCGCACAACCTAGAAGTAGATACAAAGCAGATTGATGGTGATTCATATAATCTACACTTACTATGTAATTCTTCCTTTTAAAAAGCACTAAGCATCGCTATATAGTACCAAGAAGAATCCAGTAAATGGTAGCTCCGTTAAGTGGTAGGTGTTCTGGTAAACACACAGAAGAGGTAACTTTCACTGAAGGCATGCATTTAGGACAACCTGCAGAAGCATAACTCAAATCCAACACAATCAAAATCCCACGTTAAGATTTTTCATTCATTTAACTCTAGGGGATTTATCAATTTTTAAGTTTGCCATTTTCATGTACCACTAAAAAAAGCTTCACACTCCCAAAAGCATACTGCACCACCTGAAAGTGTCTTGGTAACTACGGCATCAAAACATCGACATTTTCAGTCCTGCCAAACTATACGTTAGACTTCTCACAAAAAGTGGTGTTTTTTCAGTTTTGTGTCATGCTCAGAATATCTGGTCTTAAGATATTTCCCAACATTCTCCATCTGCAAATTATTACAGTTTGAGACAAGTAAGAATTCAGTTCATATAACATTTTGTATTATTCTCTCAAGGGTTACACCACATTGCCTGGAAATTAAATGAGAGGACACCTAAGAACACGTAATAACTGGAAATTCTGGGTCAAATTAAGTTCAGTATTGTGTGACACACAGTATTTTACTAGCTCGGTCTTGGGATAACGGACCTTGTAGTTCTGTCACTCACAATTAACAATTACAAAAACACTCTGACAGAATTCTGGTCACAAACTATACCATTTGCAAATACTTCACATAAAATTCAGATTCATTTGCACGAACAATGAATGAAATACTTGAGGGAGTATCTTTGCCTCAGTCCTACAATGCAAGATAATAAACCTTCAGCTCATTCCATGATTAACTTGCACAGCTCTCCTACGTCACCTCAGCTCATACACGGGAAGTGCATCTGAACAGTTCGAGTTAGGACTGAAGCACTACCCAACTTAAATAAACAACCAGCAGCCACGTATACTGACCTCGATCAGTACGAACAGCAAAATATCTTAGTAAACAAATTGTGACATCATCCCCAAATCTTTACCTGTTGCACATTTCCATAGATGGAAGCTTCTTCCATAGAGGTTATCACAATGTAAGGATCATTCATAAACTTCTTTATCAAGTGTGCTACATGCTTATTCCAACAAGTGCCAACAGCAATAATCTGATGTGGTGAACACTCCCACTCTTCAGTAATAATGGCTTTCTTGTAATAATCTAATATAGTAAAAACCTAGAAAGAAAAAAGGGGTTTCTTCTTTACTCTTACCCTATTCCAACAAGTACATAACAGCAGCGAAAAGCAGTTTCAGCACACTGTTTTCTTCCAGTCACAAGAACACCACCACAGCAAAACAGAAATTTCACATCCCAAAACAAAGTGTTCTCTTTGTGTTTATCCTACTATTTGAACTACTTCTAAAGCAAGATGAAATCAGGACAGCAGGAAGGAGCAGCATGTGCACACACATAGGATCATAAATGCACGACTCTGCCAGGAGAAGTGTTTGCTGAAATCTGAAAAATACTAAACCTAAGCAAAAGCAGATCCAATAGCTCAGAGGCAGTCAGCAAAAACCAGGAGGTAAGCAGAAAATGAACCCAACCTGCCAATACAGTAATTTGCCCCCCACTCAAAAAAAAAAAAAAAAGTGGTATCAAAATAATTTATAAAAATAAAAATCACTAAGACAGAATGAATATATTCCTGATAGCACCACCTTACCTAAGTGACAAGCAGTCCAGAGCTGTGGAACACCATCAGGATTTCCGGAAAAGCATGACCATACTAAGAAGTATTCTAGGGCTCTGGCACAATTCGAAGAGATCTCTCTCAACCTGGCACTAAGCTTACTCAAAGCAGGAATATTTTTAACACGTTAACATTTCTGTAACACAATACTACAGAAGCGCTGCAATGGTCCAAACATTATCAAATGACCGCTTTGATCTGAAAGAGTATCTCTTTTCTATTCAAGCCCGAAGTTTTTGAGAAGCCATGAAGATCCTACAGAAATGGCAGATACATGCACAAGCTACCTCTCCCATGATCTTCATAGGTTATACCCGCAGTCTGTCTCAAGAAGCACAGGAACACAACAGAAAGAACAGCCTGAAGAGAAAAAAGGAATGTCCCACTGGACGCAGGTAACATTTGATCTGATTTATAACTTGAGGTTTGCTGCTACAAAGGCACATTTAACAGCTTCACATATAGCAAATTGTACAACCTATCTCCATTAAGAAGTTTCTCTAGCTTTTCAGTTAGAAACAGCCCTTCAGTCTTATCATCACATTTTAAACAGGTGACCTACAACAATGAAAAACGGCATGTAAAGCTGGTTTGTGCATACCGATGATGTAATATCCTGCAATACTAGCAGAAAGCATCTATCCTACAAAGCCTCAAAGCAGAAAAAAAAAAAAAGGAATCTCCTCAAACTTGAGTTATAAGACATCATTTAAGAAGTGCTTCCTTGTCAACATGGAACTTAATGCTGTTCCTCTTCCAAGATCTTTAAGTGGGGATCAGGTTCTCCTTTTGCCTGCACTGGCATTAAAGCGGTAATGCCCAAGGGGAACCATTTACGATTGCTTCCAAGACCATCTGATCATTCACTTCTGCTTTTCATTCTACAGAGACTGAGGAGCTTACCAATAAAGGCGTTTCTTCAACTACAGCTGTTCAGACAGCAATGGGAACAGGAGGTTCCCAAGAGGGAACAGGAAGTTCCATACTGATAGATGATGAAAGCCTTTAAAGTAGATTAAAGACCTCTTAACACTGAAACTGCCTCTACCATTGAAAACAACCACAAGTCCTCTGGAAATCATCTACAGCAAAGGAAGACAGCATAATGGAGCAGTAGTGTAGAACAGGACAAGACAGAGCTGATTAAAAAAAAAGAAACAAGCAGCAGCAGGGCAAGTCAGATTTAATAAGACTACAGCTCCACTTTTCCAGGGCTTCATTCTGCCACGAGTATACAGATGTGATTTTTTTTTTTTAACTTCTGTTTTCTTCCTACCTCAGGGGTTCGGGATGGTTGGGGTTTTTTAGTATGTGTCACTGTTCAAGACATGTGTACAACCGGAACAGCATTTTACCATCTGAACGTATAAGCCACTTACCTGTTCAGTAGCATCAGAGAAAAGTATCTCAATCTCATCAAGAACAAGATGGCAAAGTCTACAAAATAATAAACTGTGATGTTCAAACAGTCTCAGGAGGCTGTACGGTGTAGTCACTATTATTTCGCCTACAATGAGGAAGAAAATACTGTTAACGTTACCTTTCTTATAACTTCAAAGAATATTAATAGGACACCATACAAAATGGTAGTTTTACTAAAAATGCCATATTTGCATGATCTTGAAACTGGGCGTTGAGTTTGTGTGTGGGGTTTTTTTTAGCTTTTGGTTGTTTGTTTTAAAATGGAGAACACTGAACTCCCTTTTCTGACCGGGAAAAAGAATTCCTGATGCCATGCAAGTGACAGCCAACAAGAGCCAAAATGCTGGTGTGTTATCCACGCTGTTCCACTTACAAATCCAAAACACACCACCACACAGACTACAAGGAGAGTTAACTCCATCCCTGACAGTCCCAGTACCTCTGGGTAATGGATGCTCAGATATCAAAAAAAGTACTATAAAACACAGTTCTAAATCAAAAAAGTCCACCATCAATCCTAATTCAGCATGATCTTCAGCAAATCACTACCACTAATTTGTCTCTAAAATAACTGTTATGGAACTTACAAAAAAGATGCTGAACATGCAGACATTTGAACAACTTTAACTGTTACTGTTAACATTTACTGTTAAATAGCACTAATGAAGTTTAATGTAACACTACAGTTACAGCATTAAAGAAATAGAATTATCACTTTATAGGACAAAAAAGTTAAGACTGCCTTTTTTTTTTTTTTTCCCTTCACAATTTCCTGCCTGTGGCAGCCCACATTGTTTTCAAGCATAGCTGAGACGATAGAAAGTATTCTTACATCCTCGGATTTTCACACTTCTAGTTTCCTCTTTGTTCTGCCCAAGGATTACCAACATCGGATGAAGCTGTCTGGAACATCTCTCGTATGTTTTCAGTAGCTCAAAAACAAGTTGTGCCTTCTTCCACCCAGGACATAAAATAAGTGCTAGCGGCTACATACATATACATAAAATTTTACAGCATAGCATTAGACAAGAGTTCAGAATCTTAAGAATTGTACTACTTCAGCATTTAAGGGCAAAGACAAAATCTGCAACACAGGCCTTTAAGTACTACAGAACTAAAGCTTTTAGTAGTGTATCACCTCCTAAATGCAGATGTTACAAACACAAGGAAACATAGTCCAGGTTACCTGGAGACAGAAAAAACGCATGCAGCAATATACCGTAAAAGGTCCAAACGATTAACAGAAGCAGAAGCACCTTGTCTTACCTGAGGTTTTAACTTACAACCTCAATAATTCTATGTTTCTGTGATCTTATAGAAGTTAGAAAATTAATTACAGTATTTAAAACAGCTAATACAAATTTTTATTGAAGGACTACATACTATCCCCTTAAAAACAAAGCTCCATGAAATATCAATTATATGACATTAACCACTTGTTTGATAAACACGTTTTAGACTCCCACATTCATGCAGTCCACTTATGTATGCCTCTAAGAGAAAGGCTTATACAAACTGGCAAGCAAGATACACTTAAATCACATTAAATGCATACATTCTAAACACTCACTATCTTTTGGATCATTATTCTACATCCGCCCTTTAGAACAGAAAACTTGTTACTGGTCTAATATATACATACTCCATTCCTGTTTGGCAAGGCTTTGTAGCAACTTCCCGACTGCAAAAATGTAAGAACTGGTGGAATATATAAAAAAGGATCATTTCCCTCATATGAGATGGCAACTACATCACATCCTCGAGCTACTGGTGGCCAACAGTAAGATTCTGTGAAGTTAGGGCCTAAAAATTTTTTTCGAGTAAGTTCCTACAGAAAGAGAAATTAAGAGTTCCACATGAAAACCGTGTACTTAGACACACTAACAAAACAAGGCAAAACAACACTGAGTGATTTAAAAGCTTTTGACCCACTACATAATAAATGTCCTTAACATGCAATACGAAAAAGTTCTTCTGGGCTGAGGAATTAAATTATTACGTTAAAACTCAAATCCCGTGACTTGTGGCAGTGGTTGATAAACTAGAAGAAACGTGTACAATTCTTACAGCATCTCTCTGAAGCTTTATTTATTCAACCACATGAACAACCTCCTAGACATTCCTCAATCTAAATTATGTATTGCTATAATATTTAGTATCAAAAGTTGGAGTGTGACACTAGCCTTAAAAAGATACACAGTGTAATACACTACATCAGCATTACCTTTTTCAGATCATCAGAAAGTGGTGCTGTTTCCATAACCGATGATGGCTCAATTTTGTTGCTAAGAAACACAAAGTTTCTTTCTTCACTAAGACTTTGAACACTCTGAAACCATACGACAAATAGATGACAAAGGCAATTCTTTGTAAAAGGGTTTTAACCGAAATACAACAAGCATTTATTGTATCTAAAAAAACGGTATTTTGATGAAAAATAGCCAAAGAAATTGTAAATACATTTAGACTCATACATACTGCTAAGTTACATAGACCAGTGGTGAGACAAACACTCAGTATTTCTTAAAGACAGACTTATCAAGATTGCCTTAACACAACTGTCTTAAACCACTCAAGAATGCAGTAGATGTTCTGCATACAGCTAGCACCGAGCTTAAAAAAAACCCAACCAACAAAATACAACTTAAAAAGATGACCGGTAAGATTTGCTGTGGTGTTTTGGCCTTGGCACACGCCAAGCCCACACACAGCCACTTGCTCACTCATTCTCCGTTTCCAAAGGGATGGGGGAGAATAAAAGGGAGAGTGAGCAAGGAGATTCATGAAACCAAAGAGACAGGGTTGTCACTTAACAATTACCAATGCAGGCAAATCAGACTCCACTTTAAGTTATATTAATTGGCAACAAACTTTAAGTTATGCGAGTACTGATATGGTTACTGGGGAACAAAAACAAAGAAACAAACACTTGGACACTTCAGAAAAACACCCTTCCTCCTAGGCTCAACTTCACTCCAAACTCCTCTCCCCTTCCCTTATTATCAATTTAGGTTACACTCGATCCCAACGCTGAGGCCAGGAGCAGTGCAGGCAGGCACTGCAGTCAGAACACTGCAGTTTCCCTCTGCTGCTCCTTCCCTCCACTTCTTTCCTCTGATTCACTGCGGGAACTCCACAGACCGCAGTTCCTTCAGGTACGCCCGCTCTGGCACAGAGCACCTCCTACTCCTCTGACCTCGACGCTGCCTCTGTTTGTTTCTTCTTTTATTCTTATTCCCTCTCATGCATTTTCTGCCCTTTCTTAAATATGTTTTCACAGAGGCACCACCAACTTTGCCAGTTGGCTCAGCTTTGGCCTTGCAGAGGACCTTGTTGCCGATGCGGCTGGAATCAGCCCCTGACCTCCTTCCACAAAGCCCAAAATGCTGAAATACCTGTGGGTCATCTTCAATTACGTCAGTCTTCAGAGGATCAGAATTTAAGAACTGCTGAAGCCTGAGAAACGTACAAATATTAAATCCAACATAAATGCGAAAGTAAAATGTAATTTAGAAATATCACCAGTATTTCTAAAGTGTCATGAAGCAATTCATTTGCAAAATATTTCTGATGTATTACCTATGGCAAAGAGGAAAATCCTCGAACGTGAAAGAAGAAATCAAAAAGTACCATTTTGAAAGCAAAATTCAGTATTAGCTGTTAAGTATCTCAAAACGATCCTAAGGAAAACATTTAACACATAATTTGAAGTTCCTCAACTTTAGAAGAAAAATCAGACTGGATCGTAGAAAAAACATTTCTTTCAAAATGTTTCAAAAAATGAAGCAATATATCTTTGCAGCAGTTCGAGACTGAACTAAAAACCACTCCATATGCATCAACTGACATACAGCATAGTAAAAGCATTGCACAAATCAATTCACAGTCATATTTCATTAAGTTCAAAAACTTCATAAATCACACTAAGAATAAATACAAAGCAACTTAACATGCTTAGTGCGCCGAAGAAATACTTCCTATCACGTCCTTGCCGTAGAGTTATTTTTTATAAAGAACTGCTATTTTAATCGCAGTCTGGATAAGTATCAGCAGCTTCAAATTCCCTTCTTCCCCAAAAGCACACGAATGCATCTTCCCCCCTCTGCCCTTTTATCTGCCTAAGAACAGTAACTGGAAACGTACCACAGCTCCCAATTATCTGATTACATTTAAACACGCTGCACCATACCTGTCTGTGTCAACAGCTGCATTTTCCTTGAAAGGCAAACCTGGAATTGCTTTGACAATCTATCAAGAAAAGACAAACACATTTTTAGCACTAAAATACTGTTCAAAAGCAACATTTTAGAAAAATTATTTCTTTAGTCCGTTGAGTTGGAAATGGTTTTCTTATTACCTAACTCTGGGATTATATATATACTGGAGAATTTTTCTACAACTTACAAGTTTGCCTGAATAAGGCAAAAATTTTTGATGAAACAAACTTCAGAAGACTACCCAATTTGTTACAGAACTTTATTAAGAATCAAGCAGGCAACAAAAACATCACCCACGCAAAAGAAAAATCAGTTCATGGTCGTATCTCAAGCTATAGCTGTAACTGGGGACCCGAGTTCGTATGAACGTGTACCGATTAGTTTTTAAACATTTTCATTTTTAAAACAAGATTAAGAAAAATCATGGAAAGCCCGCACACTACAGACAGGAGGAAAAACAGAACCAGGCTACCCAGCTGCACACTTACAATGACAATGCACACGAACTTAAATTGAACAACACTGCAAATCCTCCAGGGAGTAACTCACAGCAGATACTGGATGCAGTTACCTCAAAGATGTCTGGTTCCGAACTGGGGATTTTCTAGCATTCATCATTAGTCACCGGCAATCAACAGGCATGACTTGGTCAAAGACCTGAATTACTCAAGTGACTGGGAAAGGCAATTCAGCTGTCTGCCAAAGGATATAAAGGTAGTCCTGCTCTGCTTCACTAACAATCCACACTATGACTTTCATGATTATTCTTTAAAAAATACTTTAGTAAGGTATTAAAGTTTTAGTGCAGAAGTTCATCCTTCAACTCTCAGCAGAACTACAAAATAGCTTTTGTAAAACTTCCCTTTCCCCCCCGACCTGACAGAAGTAGCTCCACTGCTATCACAGAAGCAAATTTCTCCTTTGAAGCACCTAGCAGAAGAGGACATAGAACAGCATGTGGGGTTTTTAAAAGAACTGAGATTAGATACACTCAGCAGTGATTCCTGGTCTAGAATCTACTGGTTCATTTTCTTTTCCTCCCACGGGTATTTTAATAGCTCCAGTTGTGCAACTGAGTACACAGTTTAACACTCGAGAATGACCAGTGATCTTTCAAAAATATTTCAGAAGAGAACAGCAAGCAAAAAGAAACAATAGCAAGAAACCAGATTAGACATTTAAAGTATGAGACCACTCAATAAGTAAGAATGAGACTCCAATGAATGTTTACCACAGCACAGCATAAGGACTGTTTTGTTTTCAGGGAAACATTAAAATTTACATTTTAATATTTTCAGAAAACTGTATAGTCCAGATAGCTATCATCCTCATAAAACTATAGCAAAGGAGTGCAAAAGGAGGCACAACCTTTTCAAGGACTGTAGTACATTCATCAAGAATTAGTGCAGTCCCCCAGACCTGTTACACAGAAGTACAAGCCAGATGACAACAGTATCCCTGATCTGTCCTACGTATGTTTAATTTAGTTCATCTTTGACAATGTAATACAAAATACAATACTTACAGATGCAGTGCCTTCATTTAGATCCGCGCTTGACCTTTGATAAATCTCTTCAAGAAAGGAACTGGAAACAGCAAGATCTAGAAAGGTACGTAAAAAGTACAGAAATACATTTCTGATTACCTCAACACACAAAACCCAGTACTTTTATTTACAGTGGGTTGCAACTGACTTTAGTTGCTTGTATGATTTCCTAATGGCAAAAAGAGCCACCAAAAAAATAGTTATCTTTATCTGAAGAGCAACCTGGTCTATTGGAAGGTGTCTCTGCTCAGGACAGGGGGATTGGAACAAGATGATCTTTAAGGTTCCTTCCAACCCAAACCATTCTATGATTCTACGGTAACTATACAGATGAACTGAGGGAACACGGATGAAAGAAAGTTGCATACTTTTATATAGACAGACTTGAATCACTATAAATGAGACAATTTCTGCTAAACACTAGTTTTAAAAGTACCTCTGTTCAAATAAATCCCTTCAAACTGAAAAAACCCCAGTAATGCATCACTGACCAATGCCACAAACAACTTCAACAATATCCAGTGCTATTCAGCATATCAACAAATGCCTGTGTAAATCAGCCTTCCTTTGTCTTAAGATAGTACAAAAAGCTTTACAGTATTCCTGCCATTTGATAATTTGACTGGTCTGTGTAAAGCCTGAGACATCATCATCGTTTGTTAGAAGGATACCATTTGATCCAATTATTGGATTCAAACAGAGACAGTAGGTTCACGCTCAATATATCCAAGACACATGATGCACTGCATGGATGAAATGCACGGTTCCCACCTGTTTCAAGATTTGTTGGTACCTTCTCCTGAAACCGCACTGGCCTGAAAGCAACTGCAGGATTAACAGTTTTCACTGGAAGAGACTCAATATTTAACGATGTTCGGTTCTCCTGATAATCTGCAAAACTCCCTGTATTCTCTTTAGCTTCCTCAAAACGAGCAAAGTTCTTTGAGACAAGATCGTCATTAACACATACCTAAAACACCAAGATATTTATTGACCAGTATCAACAAGCAATAAGGTATTTATTGACCATCATCAACAAGCTACAACACCATATACTTGCTTAGAATTTATTTGAAGCTTTAAACAACAAGATAGAAGCAGTATCAGCAAATGCTTTCTGAAGATTAACTCCAGTATAGGAAGAGTTATCACATCTTCCTGTGTGTTCTCAACACACACGTTATTCAGTTGTCAATTTCACACTTCCACCCAAAAGTCTGTACTCAATTAACTTTTGCTGTGAGCCCTAAAACGAACACAGGTTACACATTTTGGCAAGTGGAACTGGAGTTTGTTCCCCTCCATCCCTCCCCGCAAAGGTTTGAGGGCTCAATCTTACTCAAAAGCAAGTGTGAACTTCTATTTATTTTTATAGTATTATACAACTGCCTTATTGAGACATCTTTAAGTATGACACAACAAAAAGGTGCAAAAGTGCACTAAGTAATTCACAGTTCTCCATTTGAAGTACTTGATGTGCTCCACTTGCTTGTCAATACCTTCCAGAAAGGGGTTCACATAAAGAAAAATGGGATTTCTGCCTCTTGGAATGCCTCCAGAAGTTTGCAAGCAACAGAAATATAAACCAAAACCTCTAATAAGTACATGATAACAGCTTCCACTGTAGCTGACAGAAATTACAACTCACTTGCAAGTAGTGCTTTTCAGTCTTAAACTAATTGCAAAATTATAACTTACACAGCGAAGTGCACGAACCCGTTTGTAGATTTAAAAGTATCTCACCTTTTCATCTTTTATTGTCACATAAAGAAATACATCAAATGTGTTATCTTCCACAGCACATAACTTGGCTTTCATTTGGGTAGTTGCTAAATATGGTAATAAACACAAGGACAAGCAAAAAGATTAAAACCTTATCAAGTTATCGGTAATTTTCACTTGCACTTTCAGAGGTAGACAAAAATAGAAATCAAAATTGGATGTGTAACCTATTTCTTTAGGGAAGCTAATATAAATGTAATAACTTTAAAATGAAATATAAAGGTAACAAAGCAATAAAAACTTTAAGTTGCAAAAATGAAGCTGTTCTTAGTCTTTGAAGGAAGATTAAGACCTGAAACAGATTAATGACCTCTCCACACAAACTAGTCTTAGTTCTACGCTAAAAATCCTAGTTTATCTTTTAGCCTCTGACAATCTGTAGTACAAATAAGTACTTTCCAAATTTGACATTTACTTTTCTTGGAAAAAAGTTACATGTGCACATTTGTATAGCTTGGCTAGGCTCTTCATCCAAGGAAACATAGCAGGTAAGGTCCACTAGTAAATTCTGAAGCATTTCTACAGAGAGTAATGATGTGCTAGCAATTACCAAAAAAAAAAAAAAAAGTACATACTTATGGTACAGCCTGGGAACATTTACAAAATTAAATTCAATGTTATTATTGCTCCCTAGTAACCCCTACTTTGCACAGTGACACTTAAATGTTTGGAGGAAGGAAAAAAAAAAAGGAAATCATGAGAAGTGCCATGTCCCAGTTAGTGTGTGAAATTATCAGCCTAAAGACCCTTTATTGCTTTCATAAGCTCATGCTCATCTCCCCAAATACCTTTTATGTGGAGTGAGCAGGTAGGCAGTTTTTCAGGTAGAAGCACGTAAGCAAGAAGATTAGAACATCTCAGTAAAGAGTTCCTTTTCTAGTAAGGCCAAAAGGCGCCTCATGCCAGTAACAGAAGGCTTGCTATGAAAAAGACGGAATGAGCTACTGGAACACCAAACATGGAAAAGGACAAGAACAGACTGGAGAAAAAGCAGTTCTAGCTTATTAAGTAACTACTTGGAGTTCAATCTGTTTCTTAACAACTGTACTAGAGATATTCCTCTTGTGAGCTGGTGCTTACATCCTTGCCAAGCAACAACTGAAAGGGTAAGCCAGATCTTGCCAACTCTACACAAAACTACAAAAAATACAGCTGTGATGCCGATTCAAAGATTTAAGCTAAAGACAAAAAAAGGCCCCAATATTCAAAACAAAACGTTATGAGAGTGCTGCTTTACTTAGCCTGTCAAAGAGCCAGATACCATCTAGTCAGCTAGCAAAACATACGCAAGATGCAGCTCCACAAGTATTTTTGCCTTTGTTGGTCCATACAAAAAATCTTATGTAGCTCCTTTCTCTTTATTTTTAATAATCAACATTAAGTATAATTAAATATATAAACACAAGTACTACATTTCTCTATCAGTTTATTTTTCCCCAAAATACAAGTGCCAATTATCAATTATGATTTTGGCAGGATGTTTTATTTACCTTTGAGAAGGTTTTGAAAATAGCGAGTAGCAGCACTATCCCATCTTTTGGCTGGTCTAGGAAAATAAACACAACCAGTTATCCACATCAAAAATTAAAATGGTAATTTTGGAAAAAACCTGGCATGCAGGTAAAGAATTTATTTCAAGTCATGCTAAATCTTAAGAAGTGCACCAACTAGACACATTAGCAGAATCTTACTACTTGGAACATTACTTCATTCTTGATAGTATTGTTTCAGTTCATCAGTAAAATAAACTGATGAAAACTTACTGGATCTTACTTTGTCAAGGTATGATGGCTTACATCCAACATAAAATACAATGGTTAGAAATGAAACACAATAACCAAAAATAAAGAAAGAATCCACTTGTGGAGCATTTTAATGAAATACGTATGGAGCAATTTTGAAGAAGCGCTTAACAAACTGTGCTGAAGTGCTGAAGACTGAAATGTCTATAGCAGAATTTCAAGTTCACTCTTTACCATCTTCTGCAACTTTAAGCATAAAATGAACTTCCAAGTATAAAATAAAAACAATCAAGTAGAGAGCACTGTGAACAAAATATGACAATCTACTACTTTTTTGATAATTCACAATGATTGCCCACTCGAGATGTTAGCTATTCCTATCCAAACTATGCTAGTATTTGTTCTGTTCACAATACTGGAAGTCAAAGACTAATTTCTTCTTCTAAACAAGAGAATTAAAGTAAGCTGCTTGACCGCATACAGTTTGGAATAAACCAAAGCAACCTTCTTGCTGTGGAGCTGTATTCCCCAGTGACCTGATCATGTCCCTCTCAAGTTAGCAAGGTCTTTGACAGAAGCATCCTGGAACTCAGGATATAAAAGCATTTCTCTTTACACCAGACCCCAGTGAAAACCTTATTCAAGTTCTTGAAAACCGCAGTGAGAAAAAATTGACATGAATATAAGGAAAGCACAACAGGAATCCAAAATATGGCAAGAAAAAAAAAAGACACAATGGGGAAAACTTAGCTATAGAACTTCAGTTCAGCTAAGCATGAAACTACCACAAAAAAAAGAGTATGAGGAGCAAGTTGAGCACCTGTAAGACACAGCCCATAAGGACAGATTAGCAAAAAAGTTCACATGCTATGAATCAAGAAGCACAGCTCTGGGATGACAGACAAAGGGCAAAAACTGCCAGAAACTTGTCTAAACTTCTGAAGGTGTTTAAATAAATATAAAAGATTCAAACAGGTGAATAAGAAAACCCAAATCATTAAGGAAGCAGTTCCATTAAAGAACTGCTCCTCTGAAACAGAAAGTTTTCCAAATCTGATTTCCTATGTTCTTCTTGAAAGATAATGTCTAAAAAAAATTCTGCATTAAAACTTCACGCTTCAGAAGTTTATTAGTAGAACACATTTATTAAACTCTACTCACACTATTTTTGCAGTATCTTCACAAAAGTCAATACACAATGTCACTGGCTTTGTGCGATACAGTCTACATTTTTTCGCTCTATATGGGATCTGCATAAATGCTTCCAGTGCAACTCGAATGCTTAAAAAACAAAGCAGAAATAATCTCATTTTACTAAGGAGATTTTACTCTCCAGAAGTCATTCTCCTCATATACATCCTCCATCAGGTCATCCACCCTGATCTGACAACACAGTTCTTCCAGAAGTTTGGCTCCCACTGTGGAACACCCTGGAACCACTGTGTTATTTTTCTCTCCAAGAGAGGTGCTACCAGGAGCAATTAGTGAACAGATGCGCTTCGGATACAAATACACTTCCTATTCACTCTAAATCTTTCTGATCCTTTGCTACTACAGCTTGGTCTTTCCTGATATTTAGCCCTCACACTAGCAGATATACCATCTGGCACTGCATATTCCATTTTGCAATTATTACTTCTGTGCAAGAAACCAGGTATAATTACATCAGCAGGAAGGAAATCTAATAAATGCACTAATTTGCATTTGTACTAATTTTCAAAAACAAAAATCACCCCATTCTGGAGTGTTTATCTTAACCTTTACACTTGCTTTGGTTGGAGACTTTTAATCACCAGCAAAACACTGTACATCGCAAGCTTTGAAGATCCACATATTTATCGCTTTTGTTCAAATTTTTATTTTACAGTAAAAATGCAGTAAATCACACATTTACTTCTAGTTAATATTTTAACTAATGTATTTTAAACTTGGGGCATTATCAAGTTGTTTTCCAATACAGCAACAGGCAATCTAAAAATATTATTTAAGATTTAAAGTATTTTAAATAAGCTTTCTTAATTTTGTGGAACACTGCAAAAAAACATGTGGTAAAGCTCATACTCACAGCTGCATATTTTGTTAGACAAATGAACTTTAAATCTAGCTAAGAGGTGG
Source organism: Chionis minor (assembly GCA_013398295.1). Classification (NCBI taxonomy): domain Eukaryota; kingdom Metazoa; phylum Chordata; class Aves; order Charadriiformes; family Chionidae; genus Chionis; species Chionis minor. The sequence goes on from VZSF01007214.1 coordinate 458,692, forward strand.
AACAGCTATTTTTTTAAAATACAGTTTTCAAGATTTTAATAAAACCACTACAAAACCTACTGTTTCTAAAAACTGGGAATCTGTGTAAACCCACCTTTTCGCACCATACTAAGACAGACTGTCAGTTTTTAGTAAATAAGTTAGTAAACTGCAGTGGGGAAACCCCCCTCATATTTGCATCTAGATACCAAAAGCTGGTTCAGCAAGTGAAGCCTGCTTCCATATATGCTTTGTGAATGATCTTCACTAGTTATAATTTTTAAATTTTTTAGTATATAATCACTTAATAAGGGAGGAAAGTGTACATATAAATAATGTTAACTGGCAACCCTGCATTTCAGACATAACAAACTGCCCTTATTTCCATTTCAAATCTTTAAAAACCCAAAACCTACAGCAGAAAGCATCTTTAAAAATACACAAAACAAAGACTGGTTTGTATCCACACCTGCAAGGGCCTATTGCTTGGCAGTTTCTTGTGGACCCAACCCACATCTCAACTAAAGCAAAGCCCTGCTGCTATCAATCTGAATAAATACTATTTGTATTGCATTAACTTATAAACACATTTCAGTGACAGCGTCAAAACCCCCAAACACTTACTCCTTTGATTTAACAAAAATATATTTGGCATAATCCACAAGAAAACATTCTGATTGATAATGATCTGTACAGTACATGATTGACTTAATAATGGCTCTGCACCAGCATTTGAGTTCTTCACTGAAAACCACACAAATCTGAAAAAGAAAGAACAAGACAGCAGGCTGTTGTCAATGGAGCGAATTACGCTCAACTTTTTTTTTTTTTTTAGAGGCAAGAATACAGTTATTTATTATACAGCCCTCAATTTTCTTTCTAAAACACAAGCACGGAAGCTTATGCAGTTATGAAGTTTACAGATACCATACAGATAACCCATACAGAAGCCATTACCTACTTTTCTACATAGCAATATTAAAAGGAAGATTAATGCACATCTTGAATACTTCACTCCCAAACCCATGCAAATAACAGATTATCTCTATCACAATACAGCAATGATTTTACCTGGCCTTCTTTTACCGTTGGTGGTTTTACTTCATCCACATCTTTGGAACATTTGTCATAGAACTGATTCATTTCAGCATTAAGGTTTTTATATTCTATTTCATCGACTATGTAAGGCCCACATCCTTTCATAGTAACCCAAAAGCAACCTGGATCTTCAACCTGGGGCAAAGGGTAGGCAAAAATAACAAATCACAGAATCACAGAAAGTTAAGGGTTGGAAGGGACCTCTAGAGATCATCTGGTCCAATCCCCAATACTATTAACGTCTGCTAAAATGATAGACTGCTTTTACGAACATCTGAGCAGCAAATGTAAAAAGAAAACTTAATCTCTAGCGACGCACCTTAAAAATTATGGGGACTGATACTTAGCATACAGAATGTTAACAAGCAAAACATCTTCCAACTCCACCAGAACATTAGTAAATTAAATGACTTGCAAGTTTCTTTAGCACTGCACTTCATGGCATGTGTAATCTAAAAGGTAAAAAGCATTACCTAAAAAGTTGGTTAAATCAAACAGTGGGTAAAGTGCAAAGACATCAAGCTTTTTACATCCATATTGTCCTCAAGAAGTATGCACAAAAATCCCAAAACACACAACAAACCCCAACAATGGGCTTTTCTTCACACTCAGAGAGTCTACAAGACAGTTTCTTTAAAACAGGGTCACAGCTTTCTGCTCAGCCTTTGTAAACCTTTATATATATCCCAATCTTCCAGTTGTTGTGGCTTAATCCCAGTAGGCAGCTAAACACCACCTAGCTGCTCCCTCACTACCCTGCAGCAGGGTGACTGAAAGACCTGGAAGGGTGAAAGTAAGAAAACTCTTGGGTTGATATAAAAACAGCTGAATGGGTAAAGCAAAAGCTGCGCATGCAAACAAAGCAAAGTAAGGAATGCATTCACTGTTTCCCATTGGCAGGCAGATGTTTAGCCATTTCCAGGCAAACTGGACTTCACCATACATAACACTTCCTCGGGAAGACACGTTCAGTAACCAGCAGATACTACCCTTTCCTGGCCCTTCCCTGCAGCTTTTACTGCAGAGCATGACATCATCTGGTATGGAATATCCTTTTGGTCAGCTGGGGTCAGCTGTCCTGCCTGTATTCTGGAAAAACAATTTTTCCATGATCTCCTGTGGAATTCAATAGAATCTAGTACTACACCACACTCTAGTAAAGATTATGTTGCACATCTTCCATTTTTAACTGCATGCCTACTGACCTCTTTTGAGATGAAACCAATATAAACACTTAGAAGTGACAAAACATATACAATCAATACATGACCCCACTCATAAGAAATAACTGAATGGAAATAGAGGCATCATCTTATTTGTACTTCAGTGCAACTGTCTGGAAGTCAGATTTAAATAAACACCAATCCTTTAGACTTTAAAAAAAAACGCTAACATACCTCTAGTACCAAGACCTCCATGCTTCTCAGCTAGTGTCTTCCTTAATGCTATTGTAAAAGAACAACAAATGTTTGATTAACCATTTTTAAAACATATCTAAAGAGCATACACCTAAAGCAAGCCTGCAGATGTTTGCTACTTGTCTCAGGAGTATTAGCCTATGCAACTGATTTACGTATCATAGGGTTCAAACCTCTAGGCCTCTTAATGAGGCACTGTGTTAAAGCCTGACTAAGGTTTGTCATCCATATTTATTTACATAGAATCACATCAATTTTTGGTACACTAAAACATACCCGTTATCCTCAATCTACTTACAGTATATACCGTTACCTTATACTCAAAGGTCAACAGCAATAGTCTGCTACTATCTACCTACATGACCAAAGGGACAGAAACGCCACAGGAAAATGTCTGCAGTGTTTCAAAAAACACAAACAAACCCAGCACAAAAAAACTAACACAAAAGCAGCATCCCAACCTTAGCAAACAATTTTAAGATAACAGATTGGTTTTTTTATACCAGTACCTGCAATGACACATACCATACCTAAGAACTACAATGGAATAATAAACTACCTACAGACTGAAGTAATTCACATTTCATTTTTGCACAAACCAGCACTCACAATATCATCACTCCAGCTGTCTAGTTCACCACTTAAAAAGAATTCACACTGGAAGCACGTGCCTAATAACATGCTTCGGGAGAGGGAAGTCAAGACATTGGCCTTCCACTTCCAAAGCTAGTGGTAAACAACTCACTGCCAAGTAGGAAGCAACACAGCTACTCTGTAGTCCTAAATAGCAACACGCTTTGTTAAGAGATGGTACTAATTATGCTCAGTTTGACACTACAGTGCAACAGCTGAAGCTATTTTAAAAGCTGTACCTAATATCACATGATACAGGCATACCCTCCAGCTTACATGTAAGTTTCTAATGCTGCACTATAATACAGTCTAACAGGAGATAAATTTAGAATTGCTACCTTAGAAACTGAAAGAAATACACTTTTATTTCAGGACTAACACACAAGAGACATGAGTAGCCTCTCCTAATCTCTCAGTTCACGCAGAATAAAACCAATAAACAACCTATCAAAATATCAAGGATAAAGCATACCCAGATAGTCCCAATAAAAACCTATCCACTCTGCTATTAAGAACTAAACAAAACCACAAAAGTTTGCTCAAATCCCACACTCAGCGCTAAGGACATTTACTTTGTAAAGATGCAAGAGGTCACTAAACCCCTCACCCCCAACTGCCACCTGGAGAAAAACCTCAGGGGAGAAGGTAAAACGATGCCTCTCCAGCAACACAGGTATGACACAAACCCTCCTAGAAAAGACAACCAACCTGTTGCCCCAGCCTCCCTCCCTCTAGTCACTCTTGCTCCACTTAAACCCCCCACATCTAATAAGTACAACGCAAAGAAAGAGGAGCACAGTAAAAGCTGAAAGACAGTTAAGAAACCATGTGGTGGTTGTTTTGGGGTTTTTTTGCTTTATCCCCTCCCCTCGACTCTCCCAACCCGCCAGCTCCCTTCAATTCTGCCTTAGTTTCAGACTCACCCCTCCTAAAAACAAGCCCCGCACCTCAGTCACCACCGCCAGGGCCGCGGGCGCCGCGCCGCTCTCCTCAGAACCTTCCAGAATCAGCCGCCCCTCCCGCCCTCAGCGTGCCCCGCCCCGCCCAGCGCGCGCGCGGGGGCGGCCGGGCCCCTGAGGTGAGGCGGTGGCTCGGCAGCGGAAGGGGGCTACAGCGCGGCTGGAGTCGTCTTAGAGCGGTCTTAGAGCGGGGCTGGAGCCGGGTGAGGGCCGGGTAGAGCCGGCTTGGGGCGCATTCTCGGCGCTTTAAGTGTGGTGTCTGGCACGCGAGCCTGGAGAGCGAATCCTGCTTTCCTGCCGCTCCTGCCCAGGGCCGGAGGGGCAAGGCTGCGGAGGGAAGGGGCCAGAGGAGAGGGTTGTGGAGTGGCTGTGTCACAGAATGGATGTTTTTGACACAGTAATGATTTAGCCGTGGTTCAGTTTTATTAGTGATTTGAGGCAGATCAAGAGATTGAGTTTTAGCAATGCATAATCATTAACTGTTCTAAAGGTTTATGAAGTGATTCAACTAAATAAATGAATAGCACCTTGATTACAGATTTGAAGATGGCAAGATTCACACTAACTTACTACAAGGTATCACAAACTAATACATAGGCGTATGAGAGTAAAAGCAAAGATTTCGGAGTAAAAAATACATGCACAAAGCATGTAAGTGTGCAGACACACCCCTACACACACGCACGCCACAGTTTATAACTGCTGAGATCTAAGCTCTCTTAATATCGCACGACCATCAAGCCAGCAGGTAACTCTTAACTGCTACACGTGCGCAGAAAATGGAAGAGCATCCATACCCATGAAGCAAATGCATACAAACAGAGGAGCAGAGAGGTGGATGAAAGAGAGGCTGGCCTATCGTTAAAATTTCCCTTTTCGAGTTAGAGTAAACGCTTACGCTGTGTCGGCATTCCTCAACAGGCGATTGCTGAAACTCGAGGGATGGTCTCGCCCTGGTCTTCCCGTACTGGAGGTGGTTGCCCGAGACAGTGTCGCGACTCTGGGGAGGTGCTGGCCACAGCCCGCTGCCTTCCAGAAGAGCTCAAAGGCTCTTACCGGAATCGCCACTTACAGGATCCGAGATAATTGACTTCTGTCAGGTACCTTTCCACTCTGGCCCAACTTGGACCATGGAATGTTCTGGTGCTTTCCACTGACTGTGCAAGTCCAGAATTTGCTAAATTTGCAGATTCTGGTACCACGTCCCTCTCGATAACGATCCAAGTGCAGATGTGCTTTGTTATCAGGGGTATTTTCAAGCAATTGAGGGCTGGTACCTTCTCCCTTTGGATCGCGATCCAAGTACAGGTGTACTATATTATCAGGGAATGGTATTTCCAAACAACTGGGGGAGCAAGGATTAAGCACGTCTGGTCTTTCGCCTTTTGCAGTTCATGCCTGACATCTCCTGGGTTGGTACGTGGCCTGGAGATAGGGAATCACGCCAAGCACCGAGTGGCCTAGGGTGTGGGGGGGGGAAGTTGCACCACTGCAGGCCACCAGGCAGCTGCGGCTGGGGCCGTTGGGCGGCGGCATCTTGCTGAGATGGGGTGGCATCCCGCACCGTGAGGCGGTGTCTCCCAGGGGCCGCAAAGTCTGGAGTGGAGCATGACCTTGAAAGGTGTGGGGAATTAGGTAGGTGGGCAGAAGGAGCGCCTAGCCAGCTATGCAACCAACATAGATGCACGTCTGCAGTAGAAAACAGTGGTTCTTAGTGTCCCATAGTGCTTAGGCCTTAAAACGTTACTTCACTCTTGCATCTCAAGCTCTGTGGTAGAGCAGCTACTTTTTTTCTTTTTTTTAATTCACTCTTGTATACGATGCTTTCCATTCAATCTTTAAAAAGAAAGTGCGGCCTGATTTAGTTTTGTGCAAGGCTGCATAGACAAGGTGCTGGCACAAGAGAAGGGGATGAGACTTCTTGGGGCAGAAGCCCATACTTAGAGTGGCTCAACATTTTGAAACTACAGCTTTAATCATAAATATTTTTAACTTAATATTAAAAGGTTTTTATTGTATGTGTATTCTAAGCCGTTTATGCTTGTGCTTAACAATTGTCGTCATTTTCTATGTAAAATAGTGTATTTTTGTTACTTTTTTGTCCTTTGGCCTTCAAGCTCCCCCTACGGGACCATTTTGCTTTTGTAGCTGGAAAAAAAAAAGTTACAGGCGACAATGAGAGATGGAGAGGCAGACTGCTCACTTGAAATATGGATTTGGTATTGAATTAACTGTTTTTGACACATAGCAAAACTTACATTAGAATTAAAGGCATAATGTACAGCAACACGCAGGTGTGTAAAAACTTCCGTAAGACTCTAACCTGTGTCTACGTTGCCAAATCATTTCTTTCCTAAAAATATTTTCTCCTAATAGCTACTTTAAATCACAAAAGTAAACTGGTACAATAATCATAAGGTACAGAACAGTAAAAAAAATCATCAAGGAAGCTCTCCAGGAACTATGAAAGGCTATATTGCAAAATCAAAGCAGTTGTGATTACATGATTTCTTTATGTTTTTGTATTTTTATAAATATTGCTTTGTATATTTGAATTCATGATCTCAAGGAACATGGTCTAGATGAAGAGTAAAGTGAAGATCTTGAATTTTAGGAGAGTCAACTTTCAGTTGTTTAAGGAACTGGTGGATGGGAGCCCCTGGGAAACGGTGATAAAGGAACAAAAGAAAGCAAGCTGGCAGCTCTTCAAGGATGTTTTTCTTAAAGTACAAAAGCTCTAGATTCCCCTGTGTAAGAAGTCAGGCAAGGAAGGCAGGAGACCAGCATAGCTGAGTAAGGACCTTCTGGTCAAACTGAAGTGCAAAAAAGAAATGCATAGCCGCTGGAAGCAGGGATATGTATCCACAGGGAAGAATATAGGGATGCTGCCTGGGTCTATAGGAATGGGATCAGGAGACCTAAGGCACAGCTGGAGCTGAATTTGGCAAGGGACGTGAGTAATAATAATAAGGGCTCCTACATGTATGTTGGTCAGAAAAGAAAGACTTAAGGAAATGTATACACCCACCCCCCCATAAATAAGACATGAGATACAGTGACAATCCTCATGGAGGAGGCTGAGGTATTCCACAGGGTTTTTTGTCTCAGTTTTCACTGGCAATCACTCTTCCCACATCTCTCAAGTCCCAGAAGCTTGAGGCAGGGACTGGGGGAATAAAGTCCCTTCTGTTTTAGGAGAAGACTAAGTTCAAGACCGTCTGAGGAGCCTGAACATAAACAAGTCCATAGGACCTGATGAGATGCATTGCAGAGTCCTGCGGAAACGGGTGGCTGCAGTTGCTAAGCCGCTCTCCATTGTCTTTGAAAAACTCGTGGGAGTCGGGCAAAGTTGCCAGTGATGAGAAAAGGAAGTATCGCACCTGTTTTTAAAAAGGAGAACGCTGGGAGCTATGGACCAGTCAGCCTCACCTCTGAAGCTAAGTTAAAGTATATGGAAAACAGGGAGACAATTCGAGACAGCCCATATAGTTTCACCAAGGGCAAATAGTGCCTGATTAATCTAGTGGCCACCTACAATGAAATGACTGTATCAGTGGACAAAGGAAGAGCAACCTGGACTTCTCTAAGGTCTCCCACAACATTGTTGCCTCTAAAGTGTAGAGAGATGTATTTGATGTACGGGCCATTAGATGGACAAGGAATTGCCTGAATGGCCATATCCAAAGAGTTACAGTCAATGGGTCAATGTCTAATGGAAACCAGTAATGAGTGGTGTCCCTCAAGGGTCCATACTTGGGACAAGAGGAAATGGGTTCAAGTTGCACCAGGGGAGGTTTAGGCTGGACCTTAGGAAATTTTTTTTCACTGAAAGAGTTATCAACCATTGGAATAGCCTGCTCAGGGAGGTGGTGGAGTCACCGTTCCTAGATGTGCTTAAAAGTCGTGTAGATGCGGTGCTTAGAGACATGTTAAGTGGTGGACCTGGTAGAGCAGATAATCTTAAAGGTCTTTTCCAACCCAAATGATTCTATGATACGGGGACCAATACTGTTTAGTATTTTCATTAATGACATAGACAGTAGTATTGAGCGTACCCCCAGCAAATTTGCAGATGGCACCAAGCTGAGCCGGCATGCTAGAGGGAAGATGCAATCTGGAGGGACCTTGACAGGTGTGAGAAGTGGGCCCATGTGAGACTTGTGCAGTTAAACAACGCCAAGTGCAAGCTCCTGTACCTGGGCTGGTGTAATCACCAGTATGAGTACAGACTGCGGAATGAATGGCTTGAGAGCAGCCCTGCAGAGAAGGACTTGGGGGTACTGATGGATGAAAAATTGGATGTGAGCTGGCAATGTGCACTTGCAGCCCAGAAAGCCAACTGTATCCTGGGCTGCATCAAAAGAAGCGTGGCCAGCAGGTTGAGGGAGGTGCTTCTGTCCCTCTACTCTGCACTTGTTAGACCCCCCCGCGGTGCGGCATTGAGCTCTGGGGTCCCTAGCAAAGGAAGGACCGGGACCTGCTTGAGCAGATCCAGAGGGGGGCCACAAAGATCATCAGAAGGCTGGAGCGCCTCTGCTATGAGGACATGCTGAGAGAGCTGGAGCTGTTCAGCCTGGAGAAGGCTCCAGGGGGATCTTATTACGGCCTTCCAGTGCCTAAAGGGTAGATCATAAGAAAGGTGCAGAGAGACTTTTTACTAGGGCTTGTAGTGACTGCACAAGAAGCAACGGTTTTAAGCTGAACAAGAGTAGACTTAGATTGGATATATGGAAGAGATTTTTTTACAGCGAGGGTGGTGAGACACTGGAACACATTGCCCAGAGAAGTTGTGGAGGCCCCATCCCTGCAAGTGTTCAAGGCCAGCCTGGATGGGACTTTGAGTAACGTGGTCTAGTGGAAGGTGTCACTGCCATGTCAGGGGTGTTGGGTTAAAGCATCTTTAAAAGGTCCCTTCCAACCTAAACCATTCTATGANGACACTGGAACACATTGCCCAGAGAAGTTGTGGAGGCCCCATCCCTGCAAGTGTTCAAGGCCAGCCTGGATGGGACTTTGAGTAACGTGGTCTAGTGGAAGGTGTCACTGCCATGTCAGGGGTGTTGGGTTAAAGCATCTTTAAAAGGTCCCTTCCAACCTAAACCATTCTATGATTCTATTACCCATTATCACAGATAGCTTATTTTTTTAAGCCTCCGCAGGAACAGAGTAGTTTACCATTGTTGCTACGCAACGGCAATCAAACAGAAATAGGTTTGCAAGTGTTTCTCTGTCCCTCGTTCCTGGGCTAACAGAATAACCTTAATTTGCTGCATTACTGTCTACCGAATCAAAATAAGGAATCTTGGTTCTGTATCTTGTTAGATTTGTGTATCTTCTCATTGTAACTTGTAAAACAGCCTAGCAATTGCTCAGATGACTTAGTTTGCCCGTTACAAAGTAATAACTGATTCACTTTGAAGATACTTGTTACTATAGACACCACAAACATGATCATAAGCACGCCTTTACCTCTTGTCTTCCTAGTACTACAGTGGCCAGTGTTAATCTCAAAAAGCTAAAAATCAAATCACGTAAGTCAGCAATACAGAGTACTTTCTTTGCTTCCTCTACTCTACATTTTCTTAGTTTTCCTGTTGTCTTCATCTTCACAAGACTTAGCTGGAATATTCTGAAGGAGATACTCTACTACATAATATGCAGTATATAATATATATACTGCTTCACACGATCCATGTTCAGCAGAGGTATACAAATTCCAACAAGATCTGCAAAACCGAGAACAGTCTGAGCATTTTCAGAGAGAAAGACACACTTTTTTTTCCCCAAATCGAAATAAATGCTACAAAACAATTCAATTTAAAATAATGCAGATTATTTTAATTTAAATACAGAATGAGAACTGAAACATAGCTTTATGAACAACTTTACTGGCTAATCTCAAGTCATCATTCATTCTTCTTCCAGATAAAAAATAACTTCCATCACTGCTCCATTTATTCCACTTATTGCACAAAAAAAGACAAAACCAAACAAACAAAAACCCAAAACCAAAAAGCAAGCAGCAATCCATCCTTTGGAGTTCTTAAATCTCAGGTATATTTAATAAACTAATTACGAAGCAAAAAGTGGGATGTTGAAATATGGAAGTGGGTGTTTCCAAGGTAGTACGTTATTCCCTGAAGTTGTTGTTATCTTTTTGGAGCTAGACAATTTATTATTCTATCTTTTTTAAAGTGCTAACAAGTTGAAGATTAAAAACTATCATTAATAAAAAGAATGTTGAGAATGCACTCAATCTGATAGATGATGCTGTCTGTCTAAATTATCTCTACTTTGGAGATTGTGAAGTTTTGAATAGATTACCATGAGTAGAAATAATTTAGGTATATTGAATATGAACATTAACTTTATAATATTTTTTTGTGAAAAGTGAGCTTTAGCTAATAAATCTATATATACAAATATACACTGGGTTTCCCAAAAATGAAAGAGAGAACAGACTGGGAGATGTCAGCAGATATGGAATGGGAGAGTTCATTCATTCCTAGACACATATTACAGTTGTCTAATGGATAACTTTGGGAAGCATACTAAAAGAATTCTTCAACTCAAAACATACTTGTCCTGAACATAATATATACTTAAATTTTCAGTGAAAAGGACCTGTGTGACCCAACTGACCAGTGTTGCAGCCTATTCTGCAATTAGTCTGCAAGTAGCATAAGGTGGTAATGGCTTAGTATGATAACCATCAAATCACATTTAATTTAATAATTAAGTTGATGGTTATGTGAAATTTTCAGTAGCCTCTAAACATTTTAACTGGCACAACGGTGCTGTTTCAAAGATTCAGAGAATTAAGTACATATAAATCTCAAACCACACACACAAAATGCTTTGGTAGAACACAGGAATATTTTCCTGACAATTTGGCAATGGTTAGAAAAGACCAAAATCACAGTGAGTATGTATGTAATTAAAAATATTCTAGCTTTAAACCCAACAGATATTATAATCTGCTATTGTGATCTGAACAATCAGAGTTTATCATCACTGGATTCATATGTTTATATTTTGCTTGAATATTAATATAGACCGCAAGATGGTTGATGCTTTTTATTACTATCCTGTGAAATACACTACTCTCTCTCATGAGATCTTCAACCTTCTTATCCGTTGACATGATTATTTTCTTTTCTCCTGTATAATCTGGATCTTCTGGATATAACTCATCCCCTGGAGGCAGGAAAAAAGTTGTAGTTATACATCATTGCCTACCTTATTTTTCAGCCTTTTGATTGAGTGAAAACTAGCAATTTTTTTAGTATTTATCAGGACGTGAAACTCAGTGGGAATGTATTTCACAACACAAAAGTAAACTGCCTCTAAACATCTTCAGATTTAAAGATACAGCCATAATTTTCTGTATGGATACAGCCATATCCACGGTGATACTGCAGTGCGCATCCGAGGTGTTGATTTGAATGTTCCAGTGTTTCTGATAATAATAATATGCTATAATCATAGCCTCGTCAGCTATGAGTTTATGTAACAGCTGGAGAAGTTTACAAATATTCTTCCCATGTATAAAGATAGGCTACAGTAGAACTGAGAATAAGAACAGAAACTGCTACCTTGTTCTGTTTTGTTGAAGAAAACAAGTGTTTTGACATGTAAATGCATGTTACCCTTGTGCAAGAACACTAACATACCACAAATACAGGAATTCTAGAGGTCAGTTGTGACCAAAAAAAAGACAGGAGAAAGCATAATGAAAAGCAAACTAAAAAGCAGAAAATAATAAATAGTAGATGCAGCTTTTCTTAAGGAGAAGGCGAAAGTGTACATGATTATGAAGTGAGAGAGACGCAAGTAGGAGGAAGGGGAGGAGGTAAATTAATTGGTGCATCTTTTTAGGTCACTGCCCTGTCACGACAGTTGTGAAGACTGACACTGCATCTATACTTGATCCACTTGCCCTTGGAAAGACAAACGGACGACTGAAGTAAATGAGAATTCTCACTGAAAAGGACTACAGAGTAGTTCTAATCTAACCCTTCAGATTTAAAAAAAGTTGAAGTGCTAGAATTTCTCCATAAATAAACATATTAATGGCAGCCACACGAGACGAGATTATGAGCCAGTACAGAGGTAACTATGCTGGCTGGCTGATGCAGTAGCTTGTCTCTGACAGTAGCCGTCGTGAGCTGTATCAAAGGAGGAAGCCAAGCAGTGGAAAAAGCGTGCAGTAACTTAAATTTTCCTTACAGTTATAGACTGGTTTCTGTCACGTGGCTTGAGTAGGTACTGATTCCCAAGCTTTTAGGTATTTAAAAGAACCTTTGCCTGTTTTCTTACCTGGCAGTAGCTGAATGTAGCCATCTGAAGCAGTTAACATCACGGGCATCCAACGCTCGCATCCCTCTAGAGCCCGACCAGCGCTGAACTTGTGTAACTCGCGGAGCGAAGAGAAGTTGCACAGTCTACACAGTTCATAGAACTGAGGTGGGGCAAACCATATTTCTTGAGATTTAAAGCGTTCAATGGCATCTGGAGGTGATGACCACTGCAAGATGAAAACAAACCTTGAAATAGTGGTTTCATCAGCAGAGAGAAAGTATCAGTAACTTTAAAAGCCACTAGGCAAGAAAGCCTTTACAGAAAAAGGAACTTGAAAACAGTCCAAATTTTCTGAAAACAATAAACCCCCTCTATAAACTATACCGAAAAAAACAACAAAAAGAAATTCTTAAAAATGGAAAAAAACATAATAAAAGAGCTCTTTGTACTATAAAAATAAGTTTTTATTTTAGACGTAGGCGCACCAAGTTTGGAAACTAAAATTGAGACTTGTTTTGGCGGCCTGACTAAAAGTCTGTTGAAACAACAGAAAACCTTAACCTCGATGTGAACTTGGTTAACAGAGGTTGCTACTGATGTTCCAGGAGGTAAATACCTCTGAACACCCGCTGCCTGTACACATTGTTTTCAGAGCTACTTGCGCTGAAAGATTATGTCCTTTGGCATGTTTAAACTATCAGTAATTTTCATTTCATCTAACGCGGTGAATTCAATAATACAAATGTGTGTGTGAGCGTTTGCAGTAGATTTATAACAAACATGAACTCTTTTGAAGATCGGGATCTCAGGTACTTTTAAATTTCTGTAGTGAGATCTAGTTAAAAAAAGTAAGTATAGAAACACCAGTAATACCAAAACTGTTAGGTGAACTTTTACAAAACCACCTGGTTTGTCACATACTTCTAACTTGCTTTCACACTTTCCAGCGTTCTAGAAAAACTTAAAGGCCCTAACGCGCCTGGCCCTGAGCTATCTTTAATAAGCTTCTTCATGAAGTTTTTTATGCTTTTACCCCCACCAATTAAAAAAAAGTTTTTAAAAAGAAGTAGGGATAGTTTCCAGAATGGTTTTAATAACGCACTGTTCCAACAAGTTGGTGCGTTGCTGGCACATCCCGAGCACCCGCAGCGGCCCGAAGGCGGCAGCAGCCCCGGCGCTCTCGGTCCGTCCCGCCGGGTCTCCNGGTAGAAAGCCGTGTCGTAGCGCCGGCCGCCGCCACGGGCCCCGCCGACGGGCGTCAGCCAGTTACTCCACTCCTGCAGCGCCCAGATGTTGGGGGCGCAGCCCAGGTGCCGGCACAGCTGCACGAAGCGGGCCGGCTCCTCCTGCAC
>VZSF01007214.1:473086-483309 GCA_013398295.1 Chionis minor
CCCTCCCGGTGCTGCTACGGGGGCCGCGGTTGCAGCCCCCGGGGCGCGGGCGGGGTCGGAGCGGCGGGCACCGGGGTGCGATGGCAGCGCCGCCGCTGCCGCCGACCCGGCCGGCCTCGGAACCCGCCGCCCCTCAGCTCTGCACCGAGGCACGTTGGCAACAAAAATCATTTTCGGTCTTTAGTTAAACGCGTCATGCTCCACATTGTTTGAATTTGTTCTAGTAGACTTCAAAGGGGAGGAGTGTGTAGAATTTTAATTAATTTTTATTACAGAGCTCTCCTGTTTTGCGGACGTAAGGTACCTGGTTACATGGAAAAAACCGATACAGTCAGGCAAGAGAGCAAAACCTTGAGAAAGTCCATTGAACAGGCATTTCCGTTTAGGAACTGTTTTATTTTGTTAATTTAGCATTTGATTCTTCAATTTAATCGTAGATTGTTGTTTTGAATTTGTAAGGAGTTTAAGCAGATGAAACCTCATGACACAGGTTGAGAAATTTTCTAAGAATGTTGTTTGCATGTAACATAGAGAATCCTCCTCCTATTTAGGTTCCACTTGGCAAATACCCGCATACCTGTGTAGGTGCCTCCGACAACTTCTCCGTTCTACTTTCTGTGTGAGTGCATGCTAAACGCCTGCGAGATGCGGGTCACAGTGACTGAAATGATGCGTAGAGGCTATGAAAGCAGTGGGGTGCCAGAATATGTCAACAGACAAAACCAAAAATTCAGTCAAGGTCTACACAGACACAGCTGGGCCAGGAGTTGATCCTGACGCTCGCCTGCAGCTGGCCGAGAATAGGTCAGCCAGCCAGCTGATTATGCTGGAACTGGGGCGCAACACCGGCTGCGGGATAGCCGGCCAGCATCCAAGCCTGCCCTTGCCCTCCTTTTCTTCCTCATGACCAAATATACAGGCAGATCAGGACATCTTGCAACTCTAGCCTCCTTTTTCATATTAATTTAATCCTTACTGCTCATCGGTGGTTACCGTCTTGGACAACAGAAACATAAGGTCCACTGATGTGCCTGTTTCCTAGTAGAAGGCATTTTGAATCTAAACTCATGACGTTCAACCACGTATTTGTTTGCCTTTTGCACTCTTGGTATAGTTACCTATTTTACTGTCTTAAGTATGCATCTGGTTAGGAATGTGCTTTGCCTAAAAGCTGCTTTGCTGGTGAAATATTAATAAAGCACTGAGTTTTTTTCAAGATGTACCATCCAATGAGCTTGATGGCTGATCAAAAAGATGTAAGGTCCGTCATGACAGATCATTTCAGCATAAAGGCATTTTAAGTAGAAGGTGCTCGTGCGCCAATAATAAACAGCATCATTCTTGAATCAGTTGTCACACCAGCACATACACAAAACTGTCTTCCTATGGGAAAAAATGCAATTTCTGATATCCCTGGAACGTGGTTTCAGAACAACTTGAGGAAAATCTGATAATAGAGAATAGTGCCAATTATATTGTATATTATATTATATATCTTAAGTTTCTAGAAGGAATGTTTTTTATGTATTTTTAGCTAGTGCAGCCTAAAGCCTCAGAAGTGCTAGTATGTAAAGCAGGAATACCCTGGAAAACAGTTCCTCCATTTTCATTGGTATTAAATTTAGCAGATCTAATTTCATAGACGCTCTTGCACAGGGAGTGGAAATTGAATGTGTGGCTGGCACACACACTGCTGTTGGAGACATCAAACACATACAGAATACCAGGACTGTCAGCACAGAAATAGTTGTGCGGTTGTAGCATTTTTGATGGCTGTTCCCAGCATCTGAAGCAGTCCTTTGGGACAAAAGACAGCCACGTGCAGGTTAAGGCAAATACTATTCTCTACTCCAGTTGCTGCATTTTCCCACGCAGTCCTGGGGTATGTAAGGCACCTCTTCCCCCTGAGAAGGATGACATTCCTTACCCAAGGGTAAGCATATTCACCCTATTGATGGCCATTTTTTCACTTCCTTTCAGTTACAAAGAGTAGTTCACTACCTGTTTGTGACAAAGATGGAGCCATCTCATGCAAAATTCCAGGAGTGTATGAGTCTTTGATTGACCCAGTCATCAAGACTGGAGATAGCAGGAGGTTCTATGGATGAACGCTCAGAAACCGAGTGTGTCTGTCACTTGGAAACTGTGAGCAAAGATTAAGGGTGCAGAGGGATGTTTTACCCCCTTCCAGTTTCCTGCTAATAAGGGCTGAGCGCTGGGAGCATGCATGTGCCTGCTCTCTCAAAGCTGTAGCTGACTTGCTGGAGGCAGCTCAGGTGAATGTAGAAAACGTCTTCAAGCCAAACTAGATGTAAAGTTATCTATAAAGCACGCTTAATTTTTTCATCTCCAACTTAGGTCACTTCTTTCTTCAATACAGCCTGCTAAAATGCAGAGCTCCTCTCACTTGTACTTCAGATTTGTATAGCATCACGAGTGGTTTCAGAAAGAATGGAAAATCTGAGAAAATCTATTACTCGGGAATGCCAAACCTAAACCAAGCCTGCTAGCTTACTCCATTACCGTAGTATAAGCACTCCAGCACAAGGGCATTCTATGCCCAGCGGGGCTTCAGCATTTTGCTTCAAGGGCCAGTACGTAGGCTGGGAATACAGGAGGCTTTAGTTTGGAGAAAGCCTCCCCATGGCAAGAATTAACTAGAAATATGTGTGACACTCCGTAAGATGTAAGAGAGAAGGCTGGGGAGTCAGAGGTTGCCTCCAGATTAAATGATTAAAATAAAAGTATTATGGCTAAAAAATTTAAGAATTTGTCTGCTTTTCATACTTCTCGTCTGCCAGAAGGTGCAGCTGTTAACCCAACGGACCCCAAATAACTTTTGTATTTCACGTTGTTTTAAAAACCAGATTGTTCTGTATTGAAAAATAAACCCTCCTGATGTGATGCAAGACTTACCTCAAATGAACAGCATAAGATTATTGCACTGATAATACTTCTTTGTGGGATCACATTTCAGCAATGTGGAGGTTACTTCAATGTTTTTCTCTCCACGTCAGTTACTGCTTATGAGAAAAAGAAAATATTGCCTCGTTCAAAGGAAAAAGGTTCAGGCCACTGGATATATAATATAAAAAGTAAATAGACTATTCACTGTACGTTTTCCCAAGTACTATGTCTAAAATGTGAATAAATGTCAAATCTAGGAAATGCAGGTTTATGATTATAGCACCATTATATAGATTGACTAAAAAGAAAAATAAAAAATACAGCCACCTTCATACAAAGCAATATTCCAACAAATCAAAGCAGATCAAAAAACTAGGTTACAGATAGTATTAACCACTGGAAATGTTCTACTTCCAACAGACGCGTAGTGGTGGATTACATGCCTTATGCAAACTGAAATTATGGTTCTAATTCTGCAGCTTTTAATTACATGAATAGTTTTCACACATGTAATTTCTCACTAACCGAGTAGTGATGGCTTATATGAGTAATTATTCAGACCATTCCCTCTGGGACCCAGAAGTCAAACGTGTATTTATATATAAAGTTACACATGCCATTAGCATATTCGATTAAGTTGCTAAGGGAGTATCATGTTTGGTGTGTCTGGTACTCCTCAGTCATTTTATATGGTATAAATAGTTAAATATTTTCTTTTGTCCTCTCATTTGCACCTTTCTCACTTGTTTTTCCCCCAAGGTTTATGCTACTTATATACAGATTCTTCCAGATCATGCAAAGGAATTGCATTTTAATTTTATTTTTTTTTTCTCAAGACAATTACACATGTCTGTATGACCTGATATTTGCTATTCTTACAAAAAACCATAAATTTTGAAGTCATGTTTTGGGCTATGTAATGCCTTAATGCTGTGACACATCAGTGAGTTCGACTGATCATGTTCTTTAAACATTTGTGTGCTAGGCAGACTTGACTGATCATAGACTTCAGTCCTTATTTTAACGCATAGAGGAAAACTGACCAAAATAACAGACCACACATTTGTACTATGTGACTTCCATTTCTGTGCACTTGAATTAGAACTAGCTTTTAGAGGATTTTTTAGTTTGTTTAATTTGGTGGAGATGTTACTAGTAAGCATGAGACAGATAAGGCCATGCAGTACAGTGTAAATAAAAGAAGACACACACAGTTCAGTCAAACAAAACAAACCAAACCAAACCACCTGACCCTGCGGAGGCTCAAGAAGTCGATTTCTAACTCTTAGGAAAACCACAGTAGATATTCTGACAAAATTACTGGAACTGAGCAACAACCATAATTGCTTTTGCTGACTAACCTCTGTGGGTGACAGACCTTCAGAGATGCTGTAATTTTGTGTTTGCCTACATGGCTTCTAGTCACACTGCTTCTAGCATGAAATGCTTGTGCTTGGCTGTATCGGAAGGTGCGGAAAAGCCTTCGTGCTAGTTAAATGCCATGTGACTTTCGTCCTTTCTGCAGGTTTAATCACCGGTAGCTGATTAAGCTGCATTTCCAACTGCATCAGGTGCGGCAGCAGCAACGCAAGCTGTCGGGATGGATGGCAGCACCCAGCCTTCTGGGACCACCTTCTGCCAACAGCAACTCCCTTGGAGGGTGAAACAGAGAGGGAAAAGGGGTGTCTCTTGTAAAATTGCCATCAACGTGTGGCAAACAAAAATATGTTTACTCTTATTCTGTATTGAGTTAATCAGAGAATGGATGGTCAGTTCCACTCAGGGATATTTATATTCTTTGTCCCACTGGACATATGATACTGCCTTCTTATAGAGAAGCTACAGTTTAACATTGTGATGCTGTTATATTTAACAAAAAGCATACTTTGCCAACGTAAGATGAAGACCTATTTACTACATACATCTGTCTCCTCCATTTTCTTGTCCTTCCCTCAACACATGCAGATAATTTCATACCAAAGACATTCTTTTCTAATCCCACTTTTATTGTACGCTTACCATAGCAAAGGCTGCTCACGTGTAGACTACTATTTTGTCCAGATCTCTTCCTGCATTAAAAGACTTACGTAATCGTATTGCGAGAAAGCACTTAGAGATCTGTAATCCACTGGTCTTACTGAGTGACTTTTTACATAATGAAAATCTGTGAAGGGTAAATATGTTGACTAGGAGTTCCATTAGCACTTAAGTAGAAGGTATTTCTGGAAAATGTACACAAGCAACACAAACCTTGTAAGAGAAGGAAAAGACAGCCCATAACCAGTCCTTTCAGACCACAAACAATAAGCACGTGTTTAATTTTTAATCAGGAAGCTAATGACATCAGTCGTTTAGTTCGTTTTTAAATAACTGCATTCATGTAAAAAGTATTTTCATATTTACATGAATTTCGAAACTAATATTCATAACGCTGAAGTTTGATGTTACATTGTTTGTAATACAAGGAGAATCACTTTAATTATGGCTCTGTGTTCATTTTATTAGCAAACTAAAAAACAGCGTAGAGGGGTTTTATGCTGACAGACTGGAATAAAATTACGAATTTTTGCATTTAACAGATGCAGTTCTAATAGTTTGATACAACCGTTGATCATTGTTGCTATCAATACCACAGGACCAAATTTCACACTCCTTAGGTTGCGTCTGTCTTTTGCCAAAGTAAATGCAAGCTTTGCTGGCTGAAAGGGGACCGAGTTTGGATCCTGACACAGCGAGGAGACGATATGCTAGGCTAGTCTAACCCGTTCGCTGGTTTTCAGTTGCCCAAGCCAGGGTTTCCGTACTTCACTCAACAGCACTGAACAGGCCGTGCTGGAGGCAACGTCATCCCTGGTAGCCTAACTGCTATTGTAGCCGTTTCCTGAGGGAGAGATTTCTTGACTTCTCAGACTGCCACTTCCCTTGCTGTATAAATTAAGATATATCATTATATTCAACTTGGGGAGCTTGAGAAGGGTGCATTTACCTAAGAAAACTGTAATGAGAGGGCTAGGATGTTACTTTTATTCCTGTGGTTATAAATAGGAACTTGTTGTTTAGAAGAGGTTACTGACAAGCTGTATTAATATTCCAGGTTTTGTTTGGTTTTAATTACTGCTGCAAGCCAACCAGTAAGTTATAAGAACGTACTTTATTTTAAGTTAAATAAATAGTGACAGTGACAAGTTTGAATTATGTGAAGTATAGAAAATACCACCCACGCACAGGCAAAATCAGTGTAATTCAAGTACGGAATAAGATTTTAGTAAACAGCAAATTTAATGGGTGCATCCTGTGAATAAAGACAAAAGAACTGAAGTAGAACAACACTGAAATTAAGCAATGACCATCTTCTTTTGTACTGGAAATGCAGTTAACATTCTCATTCACCGATCAGCATGAGAGTATTTGCATTTTCATCATGCTATGTAAATACAGAGTATTTTGACTTACAAAAAACAGCAATAGCATCTCCTTCCAGTTGCATTCCAGCAGGGAAAGAAAATGAAGACTGAAAATCTACAACTCTTTATTTCTTAATTTAAAAGAAGCATCAGTACTTTTGGGCAATGGTGGTTTCATCTTGTTTTGATTTTGTGCGGTTGTGCCTGAACTCTGTCACACTGAGCGTATCAAGCGTAGGAGATTAATGGCAGCACCATTACCCATTTAGATGGTGCTAGTCCCCTGTTAGAATTCTACTTAATCTACTAATTTTAGATCACCTAAATATAAAAAGATACATATTTTTAGGAGCAAACTAACGATGAATAAATCTGCAGCCAGCTTTTTCTTAAGATTTGAAAATACGTTATTTTGCCAAGGTCCAATCCTTTAAATACTAATGGAGTGCACATTCATAATGAAGCAAAACTTACGTAATTATAGACTAGTTACACGAATTCTTTGAGTCCTGTATCCAAAAATCCAAATTCCAAAAAATACAATGGACTGAAAATTTACAATTTACCAGCTAACTGAGGCTTGCTTTTGAAGATGAGATTACCTGTTCTTAAAAATTCTTCTATGCAACTAACCATGGACAAACAGTATACCCACTCCAGGATATCAAGATCCAAGACAATGAATGCTATAGGTATTACCATTTACTTATCCACCAGAAACCAGACTTGCATTACTCGGGTTTACAGAACATGTGGTTAAACCATTCAATTTTAAAAGCAACGTGGAGTTTTCAGAGTCCGACTTGTTAATCCACTTTCCTGTAAACTAAAAGGAGAGGGCAAAGAGTGAGAATGCCCACAAATCCTTAGTGACTAGTGGTAGCAACCCAAATATGTATATTCTCCTGCAGCTTTTGCTGTATTTTCCATAAATACGTTCACTCAATATGACTGAAGGAGATGATCTCATTTAACTCAACACGCAGCAATTGCACCTCGGCTAGACAGACTGAAACAGCAGCACCGATTAATACAGGCTTGACTTTGTTAGAATGGTGCAGGGTAACTCTGCGAATCTAGCTTAACTACGTATAAAACACATCCTATGGAATGAGTGCAATACAATAGAAAGGAATGTGGAGTCGCCTTACATAACTGAATTCCCAGGAGAACAGAGCCAGACTGGATCGATGTGCAGAACTCATCATCCTTCAATGTAATGATAGTCTACAGCCTTTCCTTCAGGCCCCCCCGCTTGCTCTTTTTCCTCACCTACATTATTTTTTTTTCTCACCTACAAGGGACCAGATTCAAATTTGTTACACTTTTTCTCGCCAAATGCAGTTCTCTTAAGTTTTAAAGAATAAACTGTTTGCTGCAGTTCTTCAAAGTATGTTTAGTTCTTAACTCAAAAATATTAGCTGTTTATAAGTGCTATCAACAAAGTTTTATTTAACAAGCATCAAGACTACTGCCTAGTAACTTCACAAAACATGTCCGATTGTTATTTTTTGATAGTGTGTCCATAATAAGCAATGCAAAAGAGTAACAGCTTATTGAAACCCCAGTATTACAGGGTCTTCATATTTGCCTGTGGAGTGCCTCATACACCTATGGCACTATAAAGTATGTACCAAGCATTCTTGAACAGATCATGTGTGTTCACAGTAGTGGAAGACATTTCCCTAAGTCACACAGTAAATCCCATAATACATAGGTCCTTTTACAAAACATTATAAGCTTCTCTGCAAAGTTAGTATCTGTCTGCCCAATTTTACATTTAATCATTGACAATTTTACAGGGAAGCAATTTTAAAAAAGAGTTTTATGCTGCTCTTGCATTTACCTCCCAAATTTGCAGTGTATTAAATTGGACCGATCCTGCGGGCTTCCTGTTTCTCAAATGATTAGTCAGACACGAATGAGATCTGAAACTGAGATACATTTTTAGTTTTGTCTGGATTTCCACAAAGAATTCAGGAGCTTGCAGAGATGTGACTGTACATACAGGCATCAATCCCTGGCTACCAACAGGAGCGGGGATCGGTCTCCTTTTGGATTATTAGAAAGGTCTGCTTTAACTAAACATCATTTATGTTTGCCAAAATCTATTTTCAAAAATTACCGCTTCTGCTGTGGGTAGATACATTGCTCCTAAGATTAATTGTGAAGTGCAAACTGCTTCTACAGGAAGAAAAAATTGAACCAGTGACAAGAATCAGCCTTTCTGCAGGGGAAGACAAAATCCTGGCAAGTGTGGATGCGAACCATGAGGCTTGCTAGTATTTTTCTGAATGTGCAACTCTGCCTCTTTGCTCTCTGGATTTGGGAAGCAATTAGTCATTCGCGTACGCCGTGCCAACCCATGCAACTGGGTTCTGTACCGAGGTCTAAATCAACAATTGGTATTCAGCATCAAACGTAGCTCATTCTGTTTCTCCGTCCTCCTCATCTCCCCGCTCCCCAACCATTAACTGAGCTAAACCAGCAGTTGTTTACATTATTTTATGGGGCTTTTCATCCTTTTCCTCCACTAAAATACTATTTTGTGCATCTGATGGAAAAAAAAAAAAATTATCCTATGCACTTTGTCGGACCAAACACCTGCATTAGCCTCCAAATTTGTGATACTCTCAAATACTGTAAACAGCGGCCAGCAGCAAACACCAGAGCCTATTCAAGAACAAAAAAATACAGGCTTCTGAGAACAGTGATCTATTAATAGCAGACAAATCCCTGTTATACCCAGTAGTGATAATACCCTGATACTTCATAGTTAACTGTTACAAGTCCAGCCAGCGAAGACATCCTATTCTGCAGGCTGATTTGCATCTCTCTTCTTCAAAAAGCAAGAAGAAACAAATTGTGCATTTTAGGATACCGGGAGGCAAAAGTTTTGCTCTGTTTCTTCAAGTGCTGTGTTTAAATTACCAGCTCATCCAAGTGACCCATCCTGAAAGGAGAGGTGAGGCCTGAAACGCTCCAAGGACAGGCTGGAGCGGGGTCGCTCTTCTCAGAGCCTGCAGCGCCCTAAGAGAGTTTTACCACGCACACCGCCAGGACAATGGCAATAATGAGCACAGCGGAGAAAATAATCCCAGCTAGAACTTTGCTGATATCGCAGAAGGATTTGTTCTCCTCCACAGAGATCATGCCGATAGAAGAAGCGCCCACGCTGATGGTGGATTTTAGTTCAGCCCCTGGGTCTTGCTTAGCCTCCACTGTCCACTGGGGGACGTTGACCTTCATTTCCATCTCGTACATCATCTCTCCTACCTGGTTGATTTCATTCTCGAGGTCTTTCAAATCCACCACGTCTATATTGTGCTCAGCCTCGTACTTCATGTTCTGGACGCTCATGGCCCTGGCAGCCACGCCAGAGGTTCCCCCGCTCATGCCTGTCTGGATCAGGTGCTTTTTGGGGACATTTAGCGGGAACTCGTGGCCCAGCTCCAGGGCTCTCCTCATGTCGATCTCCAGGATCTCTAGGCACGTGGAGAAGATCACCCATAGCCTCTCGAACTCGGCTTTATCTTCCTTACTCACGGTTTTGTCCTTCAGGACCGCGGTCAGCTTGTTCCTGTTGGCAACCGCCAGCTCCTGGGCTTTCTGCCGGGTCTTCTTGAGCTCCTCCCGCAGGTTCTGGGAGTCCGAGGTGCCGCCGATGGTCAGCACCATGTGCCGGTAGCAGGCGGTCACCTTGTTGAGGGCATCCAGCAGCGCTTTGCACTCCTCCTTCACCATGGTCCCGCCGCCCCGCCGGTGCCCCGCCCCGGCTACCGGCTACCGGGGCCGGGGAGCGGCCCGGGCCGGCTGCGAGCAGCCCGCATGGCGAGCGGCACCTGCGGGTCCCGCTTCCATTCGGCGCCCCCTCGCCCGCCCGGCGTCCGCGCCGGCCGCTCAGGCGGCGCC